>WURT03408640.1:0-43710 GCA_009936505.3 Holothuria glaberrima
CAGACAATCTTGGACAAAACTCGTTGGGACACCCCCGCTCCCCTTCACAATGTTGACCACAGTTATCCTGTTCATGCCATACAGTCACTCTTTCTGTGCAACACTGGAAGGGGGAGCGGGGGTTTCATGCAAACCTGGAAACTGAGATTCAAGAATATTATGACAAAGTGTCCCAACAGTTTTGTCCAAGATTGTAGCAAACAAACGCAGATATAGTGCTTAACCGGTGGCGGAGGAAGGAAATCCGGTCAGAGGGGGCGAGAATGACCTGTAGGAGCGCTCCGAAGTAGGTAGAGCGAAGGCATTCTTTCAGAGGGGACGTGGATGGCCCTGTAGGGGCGCTTCGAAGTAGTTAAGTACCCTATGCCTCAATACGGTAACAACTTAAAAGGGCGTCGACGGGCGATTTGAGTCGGGACCGCCCCTCTGACCATATGTTAGCTCCGCCACTGTGCATAACAAGCAAAGAAAAATTTCCATTTTCAATAACATCCAATTTTCGGTACTTCACATCACATGACAAAGGGACATTGTTTACGTATCAAATCCAGGAATTATCAGTAATCTAATTTTGTAATCGAGGTAACCTGAAATTTGATTTTTGCCATATAAAACTGCATCTATCGAACTTTTCACCCAGCATAATGGACAAAACAAACAAATTTCCATGTAAAGTGCACATTAAAGTGGATGATAGATGAAAGGAGATGATTTATAGTAATTATTTCGTCAAGTAGCGAAAAGTTTCAATCGTTAGATTTTTCAAATCGTAAAAATGCCTTATTGTAAGCACAAGTGAGAATACATCTTAAAGGAAAACTTAGCTCCTATTTTAAATGCAAGGATTATCGGTAATCAACTATTATTATTGAAAGTAAAATGAGATTTGATTTTAGTAAATAAACCCGAATTTGAACAACATGTCACAGAGTATAAATAAAAGCTATTTTTTGTTGATTTCATGACGAAAAAACCCCCATTTTATCCAGTTATTGTAAAGGGATGATTTCTAGCCTCTGTTGTTACTAATAAATATTTTCACTATAAGAGTGTCCATTTTTATCAGCAACCATTGAATTGTCGATACGGATTACATGGTGAAAGAGTAAAATGTTTTAAGTACTAACTTAAGTGTTGGAATCTGGTAACCAGGAAGAACCCATGGGGCTGTTATATGCGTGCGCTTGCAGTAGAGAGTCGCTCTCATTGGTGTAGAGTTACACTATGGACTTAAACGGATTCTGTATTACTTTCATGGTTTATACCCCAGTCACAATTAACTCCCGATAAGTTTACGACTAGTTCCCGGCGTATTTCTATTCACAATCGGCCAGGGCTGGCAGGTCACCTGCCGAATGCCGGGTAAGTTTTGTGCATCGGGCGGGCGTCGAATTCATTTTAAGTCGCAGTTAAAATCAGTCCCGACGACGGGCATCGGAATGTCATCGCCTATAAATCGGCTGATGTTCCGCCGATTTCCGGCCAGGTATCTGGCACATCTTCCGGACGCCGGGTCATTTTCGGTTTAAATCAAGCTGTCCATATATCTGCCGGGTGCCGATCTGGCGTCGTGCAGACTACGGTCGGGCCCCTCATGGCGATTAGCCGACTGCTCGGCGCCGGCCGGAAATCGGTCCGACATCGGCTGGCGCCCGGTCGATGTCTGGCCTGCGATATAAAAGGCGGTGTCACACGTGGGTGATCAGATTACAACCGCCTAGGCTTCACATAGTGCTGTCTTGCGTTCCTAAACACTAACGCACCCACCATCTTCTTCTGATCCTGAATCTTCTCTCCTACCCATCTTCTTCACTCTCTTCTCCTGTCACTAAAGCGGTCAGTGGCGCCGCCAGGGTCTGATGATTGGGGGAATCACAGATGATGTCGTAATACCACCTCAGTGAACTCCCAAGTCTGCTGAAATTGCACCTTTTTATGCATCCTTGCGTTTGTATATAGCAGTGGGGATCCTTCCTTGTCTCCCTTCCCTTTCAAAATTTTTGTTACTTTAAGGTTGCTTAGATACAAAATGGTGCTATCTTTGGGACATTATTTTTTTTAGAACTGATCATATATTGCTGAAAAATGTCCATAATTTAGTGAATTCTAATTTTTTGTGAAGTGAACCTGGATAGTATGTTGTCTTAGAGAAGGATACGTTGCAAACAAACCTCCTGAAGCACCCCCACCCCCTTTGGTTAATTTACTGTCTTCAATTAGGGAAAGTGCGTGGAATCCACAGAAACATTCTTTGAAAAAGGGCATCTTAAGGTTGGCAGATACCTGAATAGGGCGTCCTGGAATCTCTAGATTAGTTATATAAAATAGGGACGATTACATTATGCTGTTTGCTTTACATACAAATGGTAATATAGTGTATAACGCTGTGACTTCACAAGTATCTTATTTTTAGTAATTATGAACAAAAATTCAGGCGATCAGCCTCCAGCAAGGGGGAATGGGAGAAAGAGTGGTGAAGGGAAGTGATACTAGAACTCCCTGATAGGTATACCAAAAGGGATGAAGGACTAACAAGCCCGTTTTAGAGTGCTTTTTCCGTCGTAAGTGTATTAACAATCATCCATCCACCTGTCCATACGGATAATGGCTGCGAGCGAAGCGCTCGGTGAAAAGTTTTGAAAAACGTGCTCTCAACCTTCTACATCGTGCTACAAATTAGATTGAAAGATTCCATTTTGATGCAAGGCCCCTATAGATGTTTGGAGATGTATCTCTGTTAGTCGGAAAGCATTGTGGTCAGAAGAGTTCCTTGTGTTATCACATTAATACAATTAATACTGATCATGATATGTCGTGCAAGCCGTGGCGAATGCGCACAAAGCGCACGGAAAATTTTCATTGAATAAGATTTCCATGACAAAACCTGCATCTAGGTTCTACATCAAGACACTTTCATTTGCCCCAAAAACCTACATGCCACTCAAAAGTCATTTTAATTAAACCTAGTTATTCGTAAATAGCTTTCAACTTCGCTACTGTGCTTCTCCGAAAGTTGCTATCGGATGATATTGATAATGAGAACAACATTGAGGTAAGGTTTAAAGCCCGCGGAGCGCGAAAATTTTGATACATTGTGAGGATGTGCGAAAATTATGATAGTTTAAAAAATTAAGAAACATTTGTGATAATAGAAAATGATTACAATAGATCTAACACTTGATCGAGAACACACCTCAACCCCTACAGAAATGTATAGCTTAAACGCCTTTAGGGATCATTTTAAATTTTCAGAACTTTTTTCAGAAATTGATTGGTGGGAAAACACGCCCTATGCTCCCCCGTGCCGGCGACACTGAAAGCGGTTACGGCACTTGTTACGATGTACCGGTAGCAAGTGAAGTCTAATCGTTCTCTCAGAATGGCGATTCTCAGGTGTTGTGGAGGAATGGGCGCCATTTTCTCCTTTCTCCATCTCACAGAGCTATTTGGAAGTCAAATGGAGAAGGGTAGAGTAGCACCTCTATAATAAGAGGCTATCCAGCACCCTCAAATTGATCCATGCCCACCGGATTCCAGCCGTTCTTCGCCCGGCAATCGACAGGCGCAGTACAGATGCCCGTCCAGACACCGGACACCAACTTAAATAATCGGTCGGTACCCGGACGAATACCGCAGGAGCATCGTATGAGCGTCGGGCGAGTTTCGGACACGAACCGGCCGGAGACTGGCCGAAAACGGTATAAGAAATTGTGCATATATCCAAGAAAATCGGCCAATCGCTGGCCTTTCACCTCTCAGGCCCCGTAAAGGCCACGTGCGAGCCCCTTTTCAATGTGACCATATAAGCGTTATCGGCTGATTTTTCTCCGACCAGTACACGCCGGCCGATGTCTACAAATCGGACACACCGGCTGGGAGCCGGGTTAAATGTGACCTAGGCATTAATTAGGACCCTTTGAGGGTGCTATCTGAGAGAACGCACAGGAGAAAGTTGCTGTCATTATAACTTCAGTGCTCTGCTATGTTGGACTTAGTCATTGGAGTGTTTAGTTTCATTTTGTCTCTCCTCATATGTATTAACTATATGAGGGCTTTGCGCCCTTTGAGGCTGCTGTCTCGAATAACGTACGAGGGAAAGTTGCTGTCATTAATGTATTAGTGCTATTCTATGTTGTTGTTATCATTAGAGGTTTGTTTCATCTTTGTCTCTCTTTATATGAATAAACCAAATGAGGGCCCTGGGCCTTTTGAGGCTGCTGTCTCGAATAACGTATAGGAGAAAGTTGCTGTCATTAATGTTTTAGTGCTATCCTATGTTGATGCTGTCATTTGTGGTTTGTTTCATCCTTGTCTCTCTTCATATGAATAGACCAAATGAGGGCCCTGGGCCCTTCGGGGGCTGCTGTCTCGAATAACGTATAGGAGAAAGTTGTTGTCATTAATGTTTTAGTGCCATCCTATGTTGGTGTTGTCATTAGAGGTTTGTTTCATCCTTGTCTCTCTTTATATGAATAAACCATATTAGGGCCCTGGGCCCTTTGAGGCTGCTGTCTCGAATAACGTATAGGAGAAAGTTGCTGTCATTAATGTTTTAGTGCTGTTCTATGTTGATGTTTTTATTTGAGGTTTGTTTCATCCTTGTCTCTCTTCATATGAATAGACCAAATGAGGGCCCTGGGCCCTTTGAGGCTACTGTCTCGAATAACGTGTAGGAGAAAGTTGCTGTCGTTAATGTTTTAGTGCTATCCTATGTTGGTGTTGTCATTAGAGGTTTGTTTCATCCTTGTCTCTCTTTATATGAATAAACCATATGAGGGCCCTGGGCCTTTCTGGGCTGCTGTCTAGGGCCCTGTACAGGAGAAAATTGTTGTCATTAATGTTTCAGTGTTTGACTATGTGGGCAGAGTCATTTGAGGTTTGTTTCATCCTCGTCTGTCTTCATATGAGGGTTCTGGGCCCTTTGAGGCTGTTGTCTAAAGCCCTGTACAGGAAAAAGTTGCTGCCATTGACATTTTTGTCAATCCCAAAGTGTGACTGTTGGATAAAAAAAGAGAATTGCTTGTCTCTCTTTATATGATTTTAAATTTTGGGTGGGCCCTTTGAGGTTGCTGAGAAAGTTGCTGTTATCGGTGTTTCAGCGTTCTACCATGCATTTGTTATCATCGTAAATTATTTACATCCTTGTCTCTCTCCACGTGATTTTTAGCATTTTTGGGCCCTCTTTTTTGGGCCCCACAGTACAGGATAGGCCCGGCAGCAACACAGATTCTTTAATTTCAGACACATCCTAACATCATTAGATCATCAAACCTTTTGTCTCTTTTCATGTGATTAGCTCGGCCGGACTTCCGGTCTAAGATTAAGGGACTGTACGTGCATTGCCAACAGCTTAAACAAATGCAACTCATCGTGTTGTAATGATATCAAAGCCACCATTGATATGAAGTGGTAAATGTATAACTATACAATCGTTGCTAGTCAAGCAAAGGAAATAGTATGATTGCAAAAAATTGCAGCAATGAGCAGCTTCACTACTTAACAGATCAGAAAGATTATATCTTACGTATTGACTTCGTCGACTCCAGCGATGGACCGTTTTTCGAAGAATATGTTACATTTAAGATTAGTAACGAACGTGAAAAGTACCGACTGACTTATGGTTAATTTAATGAAGGTAGCACAGGTTTGTACACACTGTTATCAATTTCTGATTTACTGTTTAATGTAAACGTTAACACTTACATTTCCAGACGAAACTACGTGCGAACTCTAATTCATAGCGTGGCAGGCACGTGTCTGCACTGCCTTACAGTTTTAAAATTATACGAAGACCAAACATGTCCTATGGAAAACAGAACTTTTCAAACCTTGGTGTCAGGGTATATAACTGAAGTGTTACTCACCAAAAAATATCTTAAAAATGCCCATGTCTTACTCTTTACGCTACACACTTTCGTAATGTCAAAATGCAAACGTTTATTACAATGGTTAAGTGTGACCGACAGAGCACATGCCACCTGCAAACAGGCCGAGTAAGCTCGACGTGCTTCATACCGTTTTCCGATTCTTGACACTGTTCAATCTATTTATGTATAGGATGCATAACATTTAATGCAATGCATAAATCAACAAGACGATTACGTTTCAATGTGGATTGCTACAGAAAGGATTCCCAATAGCTATACTGATACATTAAGGCGTTCAATATAAATTCTAATGCATCGATTCACATAAAAATTCCATAAATGTTTACATGTCGTTAACTACTGGACCAAATTCATACTTAAAAGTTTACCTAAATTTAAATACTTCACTGAACATTTGCATGCTGAACAATATATGCTGAAGTCTATTCACTAAACCAAGTTGATAGAATACATAATAATTATAGATTGCGATGTCACTCATATACTTCTCGCATATCCATCTTTGTTGTTGAAATAGCCAAAAAAGCTTGTACGAAAATGTGACTTCTGTCTAGTTATTTTTACTTGTCAACACAATCTCCATACAATTACGCAAGGAAACAGTTATTGCTTTGAAAGGGAACAAGCAAAAAGGCCAATGTCAGTACTAAAAAAAAAAAAAGGTAGAGGACAACGTTATGAGTGAGCCACTATTTCAAATGAAATTCGCTAATATTTGAGTTACAACAGACTGAAATACAAAGATAGGTATTGGCTGGTTAAGAAATACGAATATTCATGCTTTTCTTCTAGGTTTAAGGTAAACTCCAAAAAGGTAAAAATACAAAACTTTTATTATTAGCTGCGTCTTTTAAGTAGCAAACTGGAGTAATGCCACAATATTGGATGACAAAGATGTACATTTCTGTAAAAACACCTTTGTTATGATCATGTATGCAATAGTTAGAACTAATTTCAATGGATTTTATTCTCCTTGTTCTGTGATTTAAAGAGTTTGCTATGAAAAAATTGCTCAAAATATAAAACTAAATGCAGCTTCAATGCAAAAAATGTATTCTATAGAATTTTTGAAAAGTAAATTAAAGCTACTGGATCCGTAACGCAGTTTGAAAGCAAAGATAATTTACGCTGTAACTTGTTTGACAAGAATTCCTTTGAACAAATAGAAAATTGACTATGACTGCAAATTAAAAAGGAAATGTCTTTTGCCATCCTTAAGCTTTTATTAAATTTGAAATAAAAAGATTAGTAGTAGCAATTTGTCATGTCATGTCATGTCATGTCATGTCATGTCATGTGTATGCAGTACATTAACTTGTCTCTTTTCTTTTATCGATACATGTTCGGCGGATGGTCATCTGGATTATAACAACGGCAAACATTTCAGCACGTTCGACCAGGACAATGACGGACGCAGCGACCACATCTTTGCAGACAGGCACAAAGGAGGCTGGTGGTTTTGGAAAAATCTTTGTGCTGATTGCCTCATTGGCTTTTGCTACGAACTTAAATACTACAACAGCGGCTGCTTTGCTTGTGGTAATAATACAAACCTTAACGGTAATTACAGCGGAGGTAATGGAGAGGACATATTTTACTTGACTGATTATGGTGACGATTGCAACCACAAGTTTGCAGAAATGAAAATTCGCCCAACCAACACATAGTGAACCGATTTATTTTTCCAAGCTCATCTTAGGCTACCTTTTGAATAAATGAAATAGCCCACGAATTAAAATTTCGCGCGTTATTTATGTTTAATGTAAATAAACTGACAACAGGTCAATTCATGTAAGGTTACAAGATTTATGATCTCTACAAGGTTTACTTATTTGTCTAACCTTTAGGGAAATGTACTGAAATATAATTACAAGGAAACAAACTTTTCCATGAATATTTCATTCTGCCGAGTGCTTTATGTGAACACTTAACGGGCCATTGTATTTTGGAAGGCCTAATGATGAAGGCGGTTAAACGCTTTGGTTTTTTTTTTGTCACGTACTCTTTTGAATTCTCGTTCAAATTTAAAACATAATTTATTCAGATTGATTGAAAAAAGCTTCATTTAATCAATATTCACATTTTGGTAGATAAGTTTCAAGAAAAACTTCGTTTTATAGGTTGTTGAGCTATCAAGTAAAGAATGAATCATATACAAAGTTCTCTACCCAACCACAACAAACAAGTGCATGTGGGTTAATGTAAGAGCACCTAGTTTCTTGATAGCCTTGACTCCTGCCAATAAGTAGGAAAGATTGTGTGGGATGTAACATCATGTGAAGATGAAGAATTGAAAGTTAACAGGATCCGGAAGTTCTACACGAATTTCATCGACCCTGCAGTGTGTTGCTCGGTCACCAAAATTTGCTACTCTTTCGACCATACAAGCCTAACACTAGGTTAGCGCCCTATTTGAAGGAGATATATTTTAGCATATGCCACCACTGAAAGTTGTTTGGAAATGATGTAGTCTGCAATACCACATTTTGCACACCCTAACGAGAAACACGTTGAACGGTAAGTTGCAACAGTGTGCTTGGGCTTTGTGCATAAAATGTTCAGGTCGAACTGCTTACCTACAATGTGTAAGGTTTTTTTTTCCACAGTGACTGTGTGCTGTTGCACTGAAGACTTTCTCAGACACAAAGTTCTTCAAAATGTAGTAATTTTGAAAAAGATGATAGTACTAGCGAACTATTTTAAATACTTTCGAGCACATAGGCGTACGAGGCGGGGGGGGGGGCAGACTGACCCCCCAAAATTTTCTGAGGTCGAAAATTCGGGCAAAAAAATGACCAAAATTCGGACACAGAATAGGTGAAAATTCGGCAGAGATGAAGAAAAAGTGAAAAGATTGCCCAAATTTCAACGAGTTCCCGAATTTTTGATCGAATTCCCGAAAAAAGGGCAAAAATTTTCGAGCGCTTGGCGCGCGTGTAGTTATTTTCCAGTATCACCTCTATCAAACTTTCGAAAAGGCTCTGACATGCACAGTCCTAATCACTGCCATATCAAAATTTCATAAGGTATGAGTAAACTTGCTTATGGTATAGTAGTCTAACAATTTACTGTTCACTTACTTCGCGCAGTGTGGTTCTGATTTACCCCGAGAAGTGAGTAAAAAATTCACTTAAACAAGCAAGATGAAATGATTTCCTAAAAAAGTAGAAATTCTTGGAAATATATCCAACTCAAATTTAGCAATAAATGTACCACCATTTTGCATCTATCCCACCTTACGTGGGGGACGGTGTCCCCCCTCCAACGGTGTGAAATTTTTTGGTTTTTTAATGTGAAAATATGTGATTTGGTGCATAATTTATACGGTATTTTGTGTACATAAGGAGACATATTATTATGTATTTTATGAACTATTTTGTAGGAATAACCATATAGAAATAAATTACGCACATATTGCTGGCAAATGATTTATCATTCTACAAGTATGCAGAATCGCATAACAGCTTCAAACAAGTGCGAGATGTTGGTTTTGTACATAGGCCTACCACTAGATACCATGTGTGCCTGATATGGTAGGCCTTCAATTTGTCCCCTTACGGTATCGGTAGAATTGTCAATTATGCTGTCAGTGCTCTCATGGGTTGGCGCGGAGCGCGAGAAAATTTTGGTCCCAAATGCCTCCCAGATCGCTGGAAATTGCACTTCACAGGCCTATTTACCGCATATAAATAGGTGAAACACTAGTAATATTGTAAAAAATACCAGTTTTGCTCAGGGGGGTGGGCGGCTGCCCCCTTGGCTACGAGCCTGGGCCGAAGTATGCCCCGACACTATCCAAGCGGAGCGCCACCATGAATTGGCGCGGAGCGTATCGAGAATATTTTGGCAAAAATGCCTCCCAGATTGCAGGAAATGACACTTTCTATGTATTTTAAGTTGCGTTTAACCATATCAATTTTTGATATCTGTTTTTATAGAAATCTAGAAGTGCGAACATTTCATACAAGAAAATACAATTTTGAGAGAATAATTTTGATTTCAAATCGTTTTAAGAGTTCTTTTTAGTGTGCTGTTTCAATTGTGTGGGTAAGCCTTCTTTTGATTGGGTGGGGGCTGAACGTTGTTTAGGACCGCCGTCCTGGGGAGGGGTCTAAGGGAATTTTTTTCAATATTTAAGGACCCTTAGACGCAATTTGGTGAAATATTTTGCAAATTTTAAAGATCTGTTTCTGCTCTTTTCATTTTAACGATGATCGCTCCCACTACACATGTAGGCGGACAAGATGATCAACTTTTTCATCTCGTTTCTTCAGTTCCATTAACTTGGAGAGAATGCACAAATTAATGATTGAATGGTTACGCTTTTGTTTCATTAACTAAAGAGGTCAAACACTTTTAAGCTTAACAACAGTCAATTGTCAAATTGTTAAAAGGAAATGTATAGTAACGTATCGTTGTCACTGACAATGCTCAGGACATAGGATACTAGACCGAAAAAACAAACAAAAAAAAAAAAAAAAAAAAACAAACAAACAAAAAAAAATATTACACACAGGAAACAATTGTCTTTCCAAAATGAAGACGTTATTGCACTCAGTGGCCCGGCCAGACTTTCTTGATTGGGGCACCACCGATGATGTGGTAATGCTTCCTCAGTTTAAACTCCCATGTCTACGTAATTTGCATCCTATGCGTCCTGCATTTGCGCACAGCAATGGGAATTCTTCCGTTGTCACTTCATAGAGGGGCCGTCCTGGGGGGTCTAAGGGGAGGCGGTATCCCCTCCCCTTTGAGAATTTTTTGTTAATTTAATGTTGATTAAATGCAAAATGATGCTTCCTTTGGGACATTTCTGGAGCTAATCATATATGGCTGGAAAATGTCCATAATTAAGTGAATTTTAAGTTTTTCTTATGGGTGAAAGAGGAGATTATTCAAAGAGAACAAAACAATACGTTGTCAACAAATCTCCTGAAGCCCCCTCTTTTTGGCTACTTTAATGCCTTCTATTCGGGATAGTTTTGTCTGACACAATACGTGCGTGGAGTCCACAGAAACATTCTTTGACAACTACCAAAATTTTCCGTTACTTTCTTTTGCATTATGAAAGGGCATCTAACGCTGACCGATACCTGTATGGGTCCTTCCGGAAGCTCTGGATCAATTACATAAAATGGGGCAATGCCATACTGCTTACAGTGGCATAGCCAGGATTTTTCTAACTGTTTGCCATGCAGTATGTTGTACGATTGCCGGCTTGGGGGAGGGGTCTAAGTGGAGGGGGTGGATTGAAAATGTTCGAAAAATTAGGTGCCCTTGCATACAATCTGGTGCCACATGTGCTACCTTTGAAGTAAAATTTTCTGTTAAAAATTTTAATTACTTTAGGTACTGAAAAATAAAACCGGTATCAGTAAGGAGGGCCCATGGCCCAACGCCTCCCCCTGAATATGCCACTGAATGCTCATTACCTGACATCCAAATGATGATATAGAGTAGATGCTAGCACTTTACAACTATCGTATTTTTACAGTAATTTTGAACGTGAATCCAGAAAAATTGCGTCCAGCAACGGGGAATGTGCGGGAGGGTGATATAAGACCTCCTTCATAGGTATAGCAGAAGGGGTGAAGGACTAGCAAGCGCGGTTCAGAATGCTTTTTCGTCGTAGGTGTATTTCCAATCACCATCTATACCGATAATGGCTGCACGCGAAGCGCTCGGTAAAAACTTCTGAAAACTGTATTACTGTAAATACGTACTTTCAAGTTTCAACCTTTCACATCATGCTACAAATTAGATTGAAAGATCCCATATTGATGCAAGACCCCTACAGATGTTAATTTTTTGAAATTGTTGTGATCACCATGTATTATTATCTTCATAATGGTCATGAGATGGAATGCAAACCCGTGACGCATGCGCGCGCAGCGCTCCGAAACTCTTCGCTAAATAAGATTTCCATGACGAAACCTGCATTCGGCGTTTTAGAATATGCATCGAGACACTTTCAATTGCAAACATATATGCCACTCAAAAAGCCAGTCTTTCAACCGGTAATTTGTAAACAGCTTTGGACGTTTGCTGCTGTGCTTCTCTGCGAGTTGCTATCGGAAGATATTGATAATCAGAACAACATTGCGGTAAAGTTTGAAGCGCGCGAAGCGCGCGAAAAATTTGATAGTTTGCGAAGGATTTGCGAAAACTCTGATGGTTTGAGAAACATTTGTGATAGAAAAGGATTACAATAGATCCATCACTTAGTCGAAAACACATCTCACCCTAACCCCAACAGAAATCTACAGCTTAAACGTCTTTTTGGATCATTAAAAAATTCTCCTCTTTTCTCGCCTCTCTTTTTCTTCTATTTCTTCATTTTTTCTCCATTTTTTCCTTTTTTTATTTTTCCTAATTTTTCAATGGGGGGCATGGCCTGCTGGGTCCCCTGGATACGCCGGTGGTACAGGTTATATAGCTCCGTCTCCTTTGGAAGGTGGTTTTGCTGGTTTTGATTCAGCTCATCATCATACTAGGCCTATGTTATTATCGAAATGTCAAAGACAGTTTAATTAGAATTTGGTGATTGTTGAAACGAACACTGTGTTACTCTCAGTTTGCCCGCAAATGAAAGGGAACATCAATGTGAAAAAAGATGAAATCCCGACTGTATTCTAAACTGTAAGGTATATTTGCTTTGTGGGGCACATGATCACAGGTTATGCTACTATTTTGCTTCATGAAATTAAATTATGAAAGAAACGTAGTGAAACGCTGAAATACGTGAAAAGCACTGATTTTATTAATTTTAGGTTTTACCCTGGTAGTAAGAATAATCTGCAGCAGTTAAGCCGCAGAGTTTCTGTGCCCTTTGACGGGGTATACTCGTTATGCGTGGTACTACGACAAAGTCGACAAAACCCCGTAAACTATTGATTATAACAGCTTAACATTTTCCTATTGAATGATAATAAAGATTATAAAATTTGTATTGTTTTTGACTCCCAGATGATTCCCTATTTTCATAAACCAAGTATAAAAGGAAGAAGAACTATTTAATGGGACTATAGCCTCCTCATCCCTCCCCTCAGATCATTCATGACTAGGATAGTAGGACCGAAAACACAGTGCACTCTAAAAATCGTGTTTAGCAATTGAACACTTGTTTTGCCCACACTTTGGAAACGCGTTTAAATTCCAAACATGTTTACCGAGTAAACACATAGTGCTTAGCAATTAAACGTGCTTGAAACAAAGAGTTTAGAAATTATACACGTGTGATTAGCATCTAAACATGTTCACAAAGTTGAGTCTAGGTGTTTAGAAAGTTTTTTAAATACCTTTACACTGTTTTCAGAGTTTACTTGACGGTAACCAGACTTCTTCATTTAGAGGAGAGGGGAGGGGAGTGACTGGAGGAAAAGAAAAGTAGGAATAAGTGTACGCTTGCGAATGTGTGCACCTTCCCATATTAACTTATGCATATATGTAATTGCTCAGATACTTATACAATTTTTTTTAATCGTCTGGTATGCCGATAGCCATCTTATACAGTATCAACTAGACAACAAGATTGTAACAGGCTTTTGTTTATTGAAAGGTAGCTGTAAATATAGTAAGGTACCTAAGTAGTGTCGTCATAAAGCATCGGCAAAGTCGTCTCATATTTATATAAGTCAGCAAAATACTGCTATATCAAACCTATGAAAACCAGACGTAGGCCTATAGCCTAGGGAGCCAGTTATATTGATAGAGCATTCCTGAGCAAAATGCATGCGATATTTTACCTTTGTAAAGTACAGCTGCATAAATCGACATTTTGCAACATTTGTGAGAACAAAGGGGCTACATGCAACGCTGTTCTTTCATTTAGATCTACGTATGGCTTCCATTAGGTCAAAGTCAAAGGCAAATGGTTTTAGGAAAAGGTAGCATGCCTTAAAAAAAAAAGAAAAAAGAAAAAAAAAGCGACAGGGAGTTCAAAGGGGGTTTACATTGCTAGAGTTTGTCGTGTGAATTCCTACAACAAGGGGGGGGGGGGCTACGATTTTTTCAGAACTGAGAGGATGGATGTTCATGGATTTTCCCAGTACAAACGTTGAAGAAAATAGTTGCATGGCGGATAATGTTTACCTTAGCTTTGGGAAGTTTGTTCACATAATAAAACGTTACAAATTGCCACTTGAAATGAACGGTCACGACATGAGAGGGTTTAACTCTGTCTCCGAGATTAAATTTAATAATGAAATTTAATGTGATATCCAAAAACCAACTTGATATGTAAGTGCATTAGATGGAAACCTTATACCCAGATCACAGATCAAAGGTATACACGTGCAAAGGTTACTTGAAGGAAATTTTTGTTTTTATTTGATTAATTTATGGGAAATATAAAATTAAACAGATTTTTCTACTTAACATTGGCCTTGAAGTTAAAGTAGTTAAACCTATAGGTTTAGCGAATCCTAGGGAAACTAGACGGTTCTAACTTGCAGGTAAGCACAGATCAGAGCCACTGACTATGGCATGATACGAAGATATAAACCCCAAATATTTGAACCACTTGGTTTTTCGATCAAATAAATATTACGTGCGGTACGAAAAGGCTATTCTGCTGCCAACACAACTTTCCCATTGTGTAAGAAGTGTATCTTCAGGCAGGCAACAGACATCTCAGAGATGCAAGATAATGCGAACTAGAAGGCGGACTCCCGAAACAGCTGTGATGGCATGGGGATTCGTCAGCCATTATAAGAGAAGGCAAAAGTCGCCAGTTGAATTAACATTGAAACCCGTACAAATATCACCAATGTTCGTGTTCCTAAACATGCCACAATGTTTCCTTTTAAAATATCTGCATCAACCTGAGTTGAGGAGGGAGTTGAATATAATTTGAATATTATAATTGTTTTGATAATTTTGTAATATAATTAAAGTTTCTTCCAAATTCTCACTACACAAACTTTCTTTTTTTAATGCTTTCGGCAAGATGTGTTGGGATATCTGTATTACATGCGATCGACATTTACTGCCCTTCGACCACCGTCCTTGAACCTGGTAAAACTGACAATTTGAATTATTACAGTTTTCAAAGAAAGAGAAATATGCATACCTCTAACTTCATCTAAATCCTTACATTCCTAACAACAGAGATATACTAGCTTTTGCCCAACTAATTCTGTATTCGTTTTATTTATTTTATACGTTTCGGTAAGGTTTTATACTTGCCATGTTCCAATGTCCCCATAACTCAGAGAAGTGTTTAATGACATGCGTACTCAATTATGATTATCCTATACAACACAAACTGACGAAAAGAAACAGAAATTTGCTTCTGTCCTGCTCAATTCCGTGATAAGTTTCTGCTCTAACAGAGTTTTGGAGACTTCTTTGTCTCTAATAGTCTTGTATAAATACCTATTGATGAAGCAAAATCCTCTTGAAGGAATCTTTTAATATCTCATTTGCCCATAACCCCCTTGAGTATTTCGTTTCAAATCAACACTTCCTCTGTAATCAGGTGTAGTTATTCAACCAGAACGCTGCTAAACTCTACTTTCGGACCTTCCAGTACACCGTACAATTAACGACGTTGTAGTTCTGTATTTGTCTACAAACTGGCATTCTTTAATAACTCGTATTACTGTCAACATGAATTATATTCTACATTTATACAGGATCGTTCTTTTGCTTTTGTCGACTTGTCTTCTTAGCATCGAAGTTTCATCAACACAGCAAGGTAAGCATTTCCAATCTTTTTTTTCAGAGGAGGAAAAATAAGTAACATCTTTGGTGGTTAGTTTTGACAAGTACTCTTCATCTAACACCTAACGGAGAATACATTTCCAAAGCAGATAAATAAATTAATATTAATTAAATTAATTGACGAAACAAAAATGTTTTACTTTGATGACAAAATTACTCTTCCAATCCCTAAAAATCTTCTTTGCAAAGAGATTCGATCAAAAAACCAAGAAATTATCTCTCTATTGGCATTTGATGAATATTTTTGATCTTGATCATTTAAAGAACCCTCAGTAAAGTGCAACTTAAAAACCTTCAAAATAGCCGTAAAGAGTCAAAAGTTAAAATAGTTCGCTAAAAACGGGAGGTATTGTCCACGAAGTAATTCGTCGAATACAAAAAGTCTCAAGAAAGTGCAGATACGTTTAAACGGAGTCTTGAGCAAACAATAAGATGCTTAAAAAGAATCCAACCGAACAAAAATAATTTTTTTTTTCAGTTTATTCCATATGCTGGTTCAAAGTGTTGCATTGTACCAAGTAATATAATTTACTATTCTCACGAATATTCACAAGTATGGTCAAACACTGTAGCAAATTTTGCAAACAATATTAAATGTGAGACCGGTCGAAAGTTTTCCAAGCCAAGGGGTAGATTTTCACCCTCTTACACACAGATCAGTTTAGAATCAGAGGATCGAAGGTGAGTTTTTGCAATTTGGAGAGGTTAACAAAAAGCATTACTTAGTTCAAAGATACGAGTTTGTTGATTGTTCTGAGTTATAGAAGATTTTTAATTCTAAAAGCCAAAGAAGCATTTAATTACTATCGAGGTAACAAAATGACGTTTTGTAAAGATCAACACTGAAAATGTCAATATTGCCCACATAATCTTACCTGAAATGGGATTACCTGTTACACGAATACCATTGGGCTTGACATACTTTAACGTTGAATGTTTGTGTTTAAGCACAAACTCATTTGGACAAAAGAAATTCAAAGGTTTTCAAAAACAGAGACTCATAACCTTTATATTTAATGTCAATACTACTAACATAGTTTAACAGGACTTGGACATTTTTGTGCAGGGCCGTAGATTGCGGGGGCAGGGGCAACTTTCTTCTGAGATTCGCAAATCGTATTTGGCATACCTGAGAAAAAATGTTGAAATGCTGACAATTTCACTGTCTAAATCAAAACTTAGGAAATTGCATATAAGGGTTCCATTTTGCCCGACATTTTTCCTGGGGAGTTTTCGGACCCCTGCTTTGGACGCGTTCTTATGTGCGTTTCTCTTCCTGACGAAAGAACCCAGGCTGTTCCTCCTACAAGATACTCGTTTGAGCACACCAGCATATACGCTGGCTTAAGACAAAAAACCTATGCTTACCTTTAATTATCAGCTAGACTTAATGAGCTTGTGAACACTGTAACATTTAATTGAAATGGCACAAGCAGTTGCGGCTGACTTATTTGGAAACAACAGCTGAATCTCACGGATATCCTCTCATTTCACTTCAACAATCGACCGACTGTGTGGCCAAGTGGTTAGAGCATCCGATCTGCAGCCGGAGGGTCTAGGGTTCGAATCGTGGACGGGCCATACCAAAGACTTTAAAATGGAACCTTCTGCCATAGTGCTTGGTGCTCAGCATAAGCAATGGAGTATGGAAAACAAGCCAGTGAGCCACAGCTGGAAAAAAAGGCCGTGGCCCGCTCGACTTAAACCAATTGGTTAGAAAATGGGCCGTAAAACCTCACCTAACTTACTTACTAACACATATTGAAACAAAGCTAAACCAAAGAGTAACTCTGTGGGTGAAATGCACAACTCAGATACGTAGTGTATTGTTACATGTTTCTAAAAACCATTCTTGAAAGGACGTATCTAACTACACTAATTAAATAAGAGTGGCTTCACTTTCCCTTTACATAGAGTCTACCTGTTGTAATTGAAATTTAAATTTGTTTTTAAAACACAACATCTAAAAAAAAAAGAATGTGCTTAGGTCCAACTTTAAAACCTACAATGTATCATTTCCACCATTTGGGAGACTTTTGCTCCCCGTGCCTATTAAAAATGCTAGGGGAGAGCTCGAAACAGACATGTAGTGGTGCCATACTACCCCCAAATAGTCTGTAAATAATTTAAATTTCAGATAGTAAAATCAGTCCAAAGCTTTAGCAAAGATGAAACCATTTTGAATCTAGGAAAACTTAGAACAAGAAAAGAGTCTCGAAGAGTAGAGGTGTCATCCCTTTTTTCTAAGGCAATACTTCTTACCTAATGCTCAACCAAAGATGTAGAGAGAATATCACTAAACATTGACAATTTGAAAAGATATAATCAGTTTAAAATTTTGATAACGATATCACAATTTTGCACATAAGCAAGTTACATGTACCTGTCCCCTTAGCAACTTCCCCAGGATGATACCCTGGCATACACATGCGAAAAAGTAGGGGTCCGTTTGGGTGTCCACTGTCTGCAGGCAAGTGACCTCGTGATCCGCTTAGACAGTGTTACGAACTGCTCCCTAGGGATTTCGCTCAGGCAACGGTCCGGGTTTGAACTTGCTTGCTGCAGGTTAGTACACTGAAAAGGAAACGTCACTCAATAGCAATCATTTTCGTAGTTCCTCGTGTCTCTTGAAAACTTATAAAAGAATCATCAACAGGATTTACCATGAGAACAGTGGCTATAGGAGACAGTCTGAGAATAACACATATCAGCTAAACAAGAATTTTCTTGTGTTTTGGGGCGTGCTAAATATAACTTTGTTAAAAGCATAGACTTCGCGTTTGCAGTTATCTTTTTACATCATTATTACAATTAGGGATGCAACTTCTCATTGACCTCATGCTTACACTGCTCATAATCTCATCAACAATTGATGTGAGTTTTTTAGAAGATACCAAAGCGCATTAGGAGGGTAGGCTTTCTGAGGGGCTTATCTGTTCACATTTATTGATTACAGGCATGTTTTATAAGTTTTCAGTCAAAATTGCACTTGTCGATGGGGCTATTATGGGAATTTTACTATCAAAAGAGCCCAAGTTTCATATGAACTCAAAAATTAGACGTTTAATTTTATGCTGAGATAATTACCTTAAACATTGCCTTACAAAACTTATTTGAGTATTCCGTCTTAATTCTGATTATAGCTGTTGTGTAATAAATGAACCTTTCTGATAACTCTTTGATACTTCAAATTGATGCCAAGCGTTTACAACTTCTCCTTTTTATAGTGTGTTCGAATACGTAGTTATTTCTTGTCATTCAAAGTGTAGAGTAAATGGCAGTCTCTCTGTATAAAACGTGATGCGAGTTACTTGCGTTGGAGAAAAACTATTTCAGATAAAATTATTTAACAATTTCTGGACAAAACCAGACTTAACTAAGAGGAAATCTATCTTTCTCAACTACATATAATTCTTCAATTTTGTATTAAATATGCGTGTGGTTTGGTTAGGTTGTTTTCAGGATTTTTAGCCATTCGGTCACGAAATTTGTAAATTTGCTTACTCTGCCAAACTGGGGTCTTTCCTCGTTAGGTGCAAATACTCTGATCACAACTGTCTGGAGAGCAAAGGTATTATAAGTGTTTGCGTAACAACCACTCTCAATACTTTGCACACAAAGTTGAATACATACTATGCAAGCTCAGTCAAGTGCATTAAATTTGTGCATTCCACAGTGCTAGCCTTGAGAAAATTCAAGTGTGATCTACGAGATAAGTGTCACAATATATGGTCACCTGACACCCGGGCAAATCTGCAATTGCCCGGGTGAAAACTGAAAAAATGGGCTAAGGGAGTCGGACGTATACTCTTTCCGTTTGGATTTATGGTAATCATTTAGAGCTTTTGCCGTAAGTTCTATAGTTTTATACTATGGCTGCATACACCGCTGAAAAATCTATAATTAAATCTATAATTTAGTGTCGGTCTTTTGCTTTTATACTGTGTTATTCTAAGTGCTTCATAAAATTGTGGTGTATTTCACGTTATCATTGATCGTAGTTTGTGCTTAATAGATGGGATTCCCACACAAACTTTATGATGCCAACTTCATGCCATGATGCTAAGCGCACCCTGCTTAACGATATCTTTTATTAAAGTGCTTCATATCGTTAAGAATATTGGACATATATACTACTTATTATCAATAACAAATGGATGGAACATGTACTTCACAATGCCAGATAAAATACGAGCTCCGAAAGTAGATGTCTAGAGCAATAACGTCTATGCATATGACATTACCTTTATCCTGCTGCAATATTTACTTAGGATCATCTTACTTCTTTTACCAACAACCGCAATATCCAAGAGATTGTAAAGAAGCTCGTGACCAGTGTTCATCGGATAATTTAAGCGGTGTTTATACCATCAAGCCAGATGGATATCCAGAGCCCTTTGAAGTATATTGTGTCAATGATGCTTTATCCGGTGGCTGGACGGTATGTCAATCTAAAATTATTTGTGGAATATATCTCATGCAATGCAATTTGATACACTGTGGAATAATTAAATTGTCACTTACTTTGTGCAAATTTTGTTTTAAAATGCTTTCTTTTCCCACAAAATAATATAAGGAAAGGGCAGTACGACTTACCAGTAAATCAAACTTTTTGTATAATTTCTAAGTTGAATTCAACAGGAATGGTTTTTGTACAAATTTAGCTTCAAGTATTTTTAATCATGTTTTTACTGCATTCGAGAAACAACAGTTCGGATCACAGACTCCGGAGAATAGTGATTATAGTTAATTAACAAAACTTTTAATAATGTAACGTTTGTGATACTCTCTTAAGTTTAAAAGGCTATTTTCCGATTTTACTTTCTAGAAGGCAAATACTGTAGTTCTCCTTGTAATGATTTGCTCAAAGAATTTAACATTGTCAATGAAATGTACTAATGCGTTACATGACTTTGGATTAGTGAAAGCGTCCATCTGAAATGTGTAGCAGGTGATCAAAGGCTTCGTTAAAACAAAGTAACCGAACTTAAATAAAAAGTACCTAAATCGTCGTAGTTGGTCAAGTAAAATTTGGTTCTGTTATTTCGATCTCGTTACTGGAGCATGTTTTAGTGGCAACTTTGCAAACAGATTAATTGGTTCAGGTATCTTGAGTTGATTCTGTAATCTATTTTATAAAATGCAATGCTAGCCAATGCTGAAAAAGCACATCGATCATCTTCATTTGGATACCTAAAGACATTCCAGTTGACGTTAATTTCTCACAACAAGACTGTGGAAACTTATCTGCCCAGTACCGGTATATTTATATATCTGAAGAGTAAATGTAGCTGACTTTTTCTGTTCTTTTTTTCTGTTTTTGCTGTTATTGTTTGTTGTTTTGTTACTCTCCTTTCTTTTTGTAGACATTGTCTCTTTTGCTATTGTAAATTTCTGTTAAGGAGGGCTCTTCCCACAAGCTCCATGGAGCTTTTTTGAGTTTCCTCCTGAGTCTCTTTTCACAGTTTTGTTCTCAGTTGTTATTTTCTTTGATATTGTATATAATTCAGTGAAAAAAGACTCAAATAAATGTTGTCAAAATCAAATCAAAAATCATATTTTTCATTAAATTAGGTTATCCAACGTCTGATAGATGGCTCCTTGACATTTAGAAGAAGTTGGGAAGATTATAAAAATGGCTTTGGCTTTTTGTCGAGTGAATTTTGGATCGGAAACGAAAAACTGTCTCATTTAACGAATCAAGCAATGTACGAGCTCCGTATTGACATGACACTGTCCAACGGGTCATCCTTCTACGTCAAGTACAACTCTTTCCGTATCAGCGATGAATGGAGCGACTACACTATTGTATCCACTGAAGAATTTCGCAGTAATTGGAGTAAGAATGTCATTGGTCTGGAGTTTTCAGCTTATTAACTTCCATTGTTTGCACTAGTCTTGGGAAAACGCTATAATGATATGAGTAATTATCTTTCTTCAGTCATTAAAATATTTGTAAACCATCTATAACCCAATTAAATGGATTCAACGTTCCTTAGTTCAGAATAGTGAACGTCATATTAATACATAAGACCGAAATTACGATCAGCTTATTTTATTAGTGGATGAACGTTCATGAATACATTCAGGGCAAGACTTTTTTCCTTTCATTTTAAAGGTTGCATTGTTTCACTGTGTCCAATTAACATGACTAGCGACAGTTGCACATGTCAGAACCTGTGTACCGATCCTATAGGACGGACAGATTGCTATACTGAATGTGCAGAGACCTGTGTCCCAGAAGGATGTTTTGTGAATGAAACAAACTCATTCATTACGGTATGAAACACATGTTTGCAGTTTGAAAGAATTTGTGGAAATACTTAGTGCTTGTAAGGCAGAATATATTACAGAAAATACCCATTATGTAGTATATTGTAAAAAATGTATGTCACATTTGCCAGCCCAATTTGTCTTCCAATTGGTTCATTTCAGAATGGTGAGTCATTAATAAACACGGACTGCACGCAAAATTGTACTTGCATCGACAATCAACTCACTTGTAATGGAGACTATGAATGCAGCACTGATGCAACATGTTTAGTTAAAGAAGGAATTCGTAAATGCTACTGTAATGAAGGCTTCGAAGGAGACGGTGAAAGATGCACGAGTAATGTTTTCAAGGACTGCTACGAAGTTTATGCAGCTGGTCATACAACAGACGGCATTTATACCATAATGCCCACAGACTGGCCTGGATCACCATTTCAAGTCTTCTGTAATATGACTTTTGGTGACGGAGGATGGACTGTAAGTCTTCCATAAGTTTTACCAGATACGTTTTGAAATGCCGAATATAAATACTTCATTTTACGTGTAGTAATACTGGCAACAAATGCGACGACCTACAAACTTTATCAGGCTGTCTTGAAAATAGGGAATATTATTACGAAAATCTGCAAGCATTCCCTACAAATCTCCTCTCATAATTCTGTTGTTCATATATAGTAAAGGTCACTTTCATTTAAAGAGGCAGTTATATGACATCCATTTTTATCACAACGTCAAAGCTTAGTAAGGATTTAAGGCCCACTTTGGGTTTTGAGCGGTCATTTAAGAACACAGTGTACAAAAGACCAATGGGCTTTGTTCTGCATTTTTCTTTGCAGGGAATATACTCGTTCTTTTTCCTCTGTTTATACGGTATTTTGGCCTCTTGTACTTCTTTTTTGTTCTATGATCGTAAGAATCAGAGGCAAAGTTATTTAGTCACACTGTACATATTCTTCACCTACAGGTCTTCCAACGACGCATTGATGGTGTGACAGACTTCTATCGGACCTGGACAGAGTACCAACAAGGGTTTGGTACACTGAGTGAAGGACACGACTTCTGGCTTGGAAATGAGCAGTTACATTACTTAACCGATCAGAAGGATTACATATTACGTATTGACTTTGTCGACTCGGGCGATCGGCCGTTTTATGAAGAATACAACATATTTAAGATCGGTGATAACAGCGACAAGTACCGACTGAGTTATAGTTCCAAAAAAGGTGGTAACACAGGTATGTACATGCTGTTATCGATATATTATTACCTGTTTGACGGTTACTTACATGCGATATGAGTGTAAGGTATAGAAGGCACGTGACTACACTGTCTTTCAGTTTGGACATTGTACGAGAATGGTACAATATGACACAACTCCTGAGTAAACTAGATTGCGTGTGTGTCTTTACTCATCATAGGAACAGTGAACATGCCTGAATTTTTCGTAACTGAAGGTGTCGTATCTCATGAATTTAGTCACTTTTGTCTCTCACGGCTTTTCAAAATCCGAGTGAACACTTGTACTATTTTCGTTCCATGTAACCGGCGAAACACGTAACCTTGCAAATATGTCGACTGAGTTTGCAAGAGGAGCTGATGTCGCTTAAATGTGCAAATGTTCATCTTCATTAAATTATATCCTCCTAGTCTTGGACAATTGCGACCCAATCAATTATACACAATGTAGCTAAATGCTCCAAGACTACTCACTTGACACAACCTCCAGGAAAAGTGTATTAAACCCTCTTATCCTTGTATGTCACACGGTAATGCACAAAAAGTTTGTTGCGATCTGCGTTCTTCTATAACACTTAAGGTACGTTCACAACAAGCAGAAGTCTGCTGCGTTTTGCGGGCTTGAGTTGCAAATCTATTGGCTCGTTAGTATTTCCATGGAACCGTTCACACGGAAATCGAGTTGTGACAGGTTTCTGGGTAAACGGTTCCATAATACGTCCAAGCCATGTGCTTTGCGGCTTACGCCCACAAAAAGCTGCAGATTTCGGTTTTGGTGTAAATTCACCTCAACCTAGGTTAGGAATGAGTAAAGACTGTGTAGGAGTAGGCTCTGTACTATGATCGTTTGTCACCCTAGTGCTAAATAATAATCTCTGACCACACAAACTTAAACATAAGTTATAGGGTTCGCGGCAAAATAATACCACAGTAAAACAAAAGAAAGGTAGGTCATTTAAAACAGCTTTCTAGAAAAGTCAATACATTTTGGCGTGCAGACATTCATGCGTGCAACAATAAATTGTCACAAAGAATTCAATGATTATCATTAAAATATGCCTGACGTTAAACACGTATGCACAAATTAATTAAGCCTACAACGTGCCATTTCTTACTAAAAAGGACCTTTCAGCTGAAATACTGATACATTTTATGTTCGGATTATATGTACTTTATCACAAAACATTATAGTCCATTGGAAGTTTACATATAGAAAATTACCGTAATTTGGTGTAAAATGATTTAAAAAAATGAGTGAACAGGCCATATAGCTGAGAGGTTGCTTGGCATATTTTTCTATGTGTTGCAAAATGAAGTAATGCCACAACTGAGACAAATAAGACGACCTAAAATTTGAATCGTAAAGAGAAAAATATGAAATACACCTTTGTTTTGATCATGCAGTAGTAGAAGTAACTTGACTGAATTTTATCCCTTCTTTTGTCTTTTTAATAATAACTGGAAGGTTTCTGCCTCGAACTGACTGTTTTATTTTATTTTATTTCATTTCATTTTTGTCATAAAATTCATTCCAACAACTGGGATATCCCTGGCTATCGAGTGAATAATGAAATGGCAGTGGTTATAAGAAATAAATAATCAGATATCCACGGTTGTAACGGGGGCAGGATCAATTTACTAATGCTGAATGACACTGCCATGTAAAGTTAATAGTATTTCAGATGCAGGAAATTATTTTGTTTCAATGGTCGATTGTTTCCTTTCGCCTTTGGTTGGTAGTATCTTGGGGAATTAAAACAAAGGTGACTGATCAGAAATGTTGCTTATGAAAAGACTAAGTTTGAAACAGGTGAGATTGAAACAGTTTTGCCGGTTCAATCTCCTTAAGGAAAACAGTAAAACTGCAACGCCTGCAAAGGGTCAAATTTGAGCGAATGGAAACTATTCGATCTACAGCCGTAAATATAACGTAAGAATTATCAAAAAACGCATGGCCACAGTAATGAAGCTGTCTAGTCAGTGGTTCAGTAACTTGAGTCTTACCTTACATTACTTACAGGTTATACTAATCTCTATAATAATAACGGCAAGCAGTTCAGCACACGTGACCAGGACAACGACGGATGCAGCAATCACGACTATGCAAAAAGACACAAAGGAGCCTGGTGGTACACTGACTATAGTTATTGGTGCAACACTTATTGTTATAGTAGCTATTGCTATTATTTTGAATACGGAAGCAGTGGCTGCTATACACTTGGTACCTATACGAACCTTAACGGTGACTACAACGGAGGCAGTGGAGAGAACATATTCTCCTATATTTCTTATGGTAATGATTGCAACCACAAGTTTGCCGAAATGAAAATTCGCCCAGCCAATACATAGGCTTTCCTCTGCCTTGAGTTGAACTAAATTATATTGGGAAAGATAAAAATTTATTCAAGTTCCGTGAATAAGTAATCTGTATTCGTTTCTTTGTAATGTAGATATATCTAAAACGGATTAATTCACATTAAAATGTAATAAGACTGAAAGACTGTTACTGAAAACTTAACAAAATTAAAGTTCAAGGGAAAGGATTTGTTTCTGAAATTTACTTCCTGTCGTGTTCGTGTTGTGTGCACATAGCTGACCTCCTAGGAGCTACAAAAATTCCTTCAATAATATTTTTGATGTTGTTGTCTTTATATCTTGTTTCGGAAAGACAAACACAGGAGATGTTGAAGCTTTTTCGCGATCTGTCATGTTTCTATTATGTGTTGCATATAAACGTCCCAAATATTCTTAACACGCCCCTGCAAAGACTTTAAATAAAGTCGCCAGTGTTGTTTGGAAGCATTGCCAATAATGCAAGAGAAAAGTGCGGTCAAAACCTGAAAAGTGCGCCGACTGGCGGTCTGAGTCCGCCCCCTCACTGTATCTAAGCTCTGCCGCTGGGTGTTAGTAAGACTTTAGAATCAATCTCTGGAATTCCGATATCACGCTATTGTCACGCTATTCAATAAATTTGTTTGTAAATTACGGATAATATGAGGCATACTTTTATACATTCATTTTGATGCAAGGGTGGACTGGCTGTTTACGAGGGCTTCGGAAAAAGGAAAGGGGCAGTGACAGACGCAGGCTTTTACAGAAAATGACCCCGTATGATCCTCAACCCTAGCGAACTGGAAGGTGATCGCCAAATCAACACGGCATCTGCCAATTCGCCTCTGTTAAAATTTTTAGTAATGTCATAAATCAAACTGAGGGTAGCTTTACTTCCTCAGGGGGTGTGACTGGGAATGACCGAGATGGGGGTTAAGGTAATCTTAATAAACCCGTTGTCAGGTAGCAGGGGTGGCGCTGTAACGGTGCTCCTGTACAAAAAAGGCATTGTCGCCTCTCTGTTAAATAATTACCATTATTTTAATGCGTGTAGTAAACTCGCACCCCATTTAAATTTCAGAACTTTGTCTGACTCTCGGCCTTAATATTATAGAGGTGAAAATACCTAGGGCTAGGGTTGATATCCTCACCGCCCATTTTAGCAATGCTTCCACTGACTATCAAGTTTTCCCTCGGTAAATTTTAATTTTATCCTCCCAGTATTTTACACAAACACCCAATGACGTGGGAAAATTAGTAGAGGAGCGTTACCCGAGCCTTGCAAATCACTCCTTCCATGTCAGGTGACTGCCTCAACAACTGTAGTCACAGAAGAATTCCAAGCGAGCTCTTGTCACTTCAACGACCTCCATAACCCCCTTATCTCCCTAAAATGAATGACGAGAAAAATGGCGGCCCAAAGCTGATGCTTCAAGTTACAGATGAAAAGAATAAAATAGTCCTATCACTTTTATAGCAAAGAATACCTAATTTCTTAACGTAATCAACCATAGTAACAGACGCAATTCATAAATCTCCTTTTTAGTTTCTAACACTTGCATGCATGCGCTGGTTAATAAGTAAATTTGCATATTAATGTTAGAAATTGTCATGTGACATTTTTAACTTCTGACCTTCCCAGTGACACAAAGGCTTCAGCTGAAAAATTTCTTTTAAATTATCGTTTAAAACATCTGCCTGAAGTCTGAAGAATGGCATGGATTTCCAAGAAAGTGACTTCCAAAAAGAAATGACTATTGCGGCAACAAAATAGGGACAGAAGAAGAGACGATATCACTAACTTCAATACAACTCTTCTTAGAAAGGAAATGAACTGTCACAGTAACTTCTGCAAAGTACTACCTATAGTAGGCTAAATCTTACCATAGTTTAGTCTGGTCAGTAGCAGTGCTGTAGTCGAGTTCCCACCTTCCGAGTCCGAGTTCGCATCCGAGTCCCCACCTGCCGAGTAAGAGGCCGAGACCAAGCAACTGGCGTTCGAATCCGAAGTACAAGCTTCGAGTCCGAGTCCCCATTTGGATAAGGCGTACACTGATAACAGTAATTTACAAATTATCAATTTTTACCCTGCCTTTTTATACAATATTATTGTTGCGTTATAAGGTAGTGCGTGGTTGTTCTTCTTTTATTGTTTATGTATTGTTTTTGAATGTATGCCGAACATGGTACTGCTTTTGTTTCCTTTTTTACTTCGTATTGGCAAAAAGGTAGTAATTTGCGAATAGGTCTCTTGGAAAAATCGTCGTAGACGGGATAGCTGTTGCTAAGGGTAAGGTGGTTGTAATTTTAAATGATCGGTCTTTTAATATTTTCTATTAAAAATTTGAATCGGAATATATCGACCCCTTTTTTTGTTAATATTCCACACCCAACCGGCCTTGCACTCGCTGATGTACCTTTGGTACTCTTTACGTGAGAGGGCCTTCCTTTCGAATGTGCCTCATTTTTGCAACCGTTTCCTCTTGTAAGGGTGACTAATACCGAACGCTTTTGAAGAGGGTGAATTTGGGATACATATTTACCAACAAGATAATTGATACCGACAATCTGAACACATATCAGTTTTGGAAGCAAAAGGCGTGCACTAGAAGTGAGGTGTCTAGCTACATTTTTCTCAATCGAAGTCTATTGGAGATTGACCTGTATGGACTAGCTGCGGCAGTTGGAATTCCGGGGCTCCAAACCCACTTTGAATTTCAGCTCCTACTACCATCAGCAATTGCTCTTCTACATCAGGGGTGGTGCCAGGATTTGCCCGACGGGGTCAGCGAGCCGAAGAGCCGACAGTACGTCCCGATGCCGTCGACGGGTTGATGAGTTGGGATTTGAAGAACACCTGTGTACCAGACCACGCCATTACGGGACATATATTGCATAAAATTTGTATGTAATTATTTAATGTTTGTCCCGGAATCTAAACTGTGAAATTGCAAAGTGCGAGACGCTCGCGAAATCTGTTTGTGTAAGCCTACACTTGAAAGAATGTGTGCCTATATAAAGCTCATATAGGTTAATTGTCTAGGTAGTTGGGCCCTGTCGGGCATATCTTACATTGTATATCCGTCGTCGAGTCAGTAGCCGTACCGCAGGGCAGACACAAGAAAATATTTTTTTACTCGGTTTAGCGAAACGAGAGGAAATTCCGGATATTTACGTTAATTCATTCATTCTACTTATTAAGTTTCTTGAAAAGGTGCAAAGGGTTTGTATTATATTTAGCTGTAAGTAATAAGAACTGGTATGGAAGAGTGGGAAACGCGTACCGAAAATGTTAAGATTTATCGCAGAAATGTGAGTTAAAAAAAGCCAAAATAAATAAACAAACCATGGGCAACGACAGAATTTTCCCGACAGGATGCCGGGCAATGCCAGCTACCCCAAATTTCGTCAGTCCTCATTTCCAGGGGTGGTGATAAGGGGATATGAAGGAACCTATCTATCTTATGCAATTGCCGGGCATATTTTGCAAAGAACAACTTAATATTTCAAGAGCCGAGTTGAGCACTGATAGTGTTCTTTTGAATCTGAAACGTGAAAATGCAAAGAGCTCGAAGCGCGCAAAAGTTTTTAGTAGGCTTTCACAGAAAAACATATGTAAATTATCAAGAACAAAAAAGGAAAAAACTGTAGGGAGGATAACATGCATTGTATAGAAACCACCCGGACTACTCGATGAAACAATTGAACTTGGTTCCTTGAATCGCTCACCACCTGAACGCCGTACCTCATGTCACACACATAAGAGACCATCAACAAGGCTTTGCGATATGGGATAAAATTTGTGACCTCTACATAAACTGTGTACTCTGCCTACATGCTACTTGGTAAGGTGGTCATGGCTTGTGTTGTCTAGCTTTGTAGAATGTAACTATTGAAGAAACTGGATTGACTCCACAGCGCTCGTAGCGAGCCGAAAATTTCATGTTTTTATTATAGAATTTGTCCTCTTGAGAGAGACAGAAAAAAAACAGGTAAACCGTCGGGGCGACTATTCGCGGTCGGAGACTGCATACTCTATCGTATAGTTAAAGACTCCCGACCAAACTCTAAAAATTACTCCACGGGGGACCAGCCTTCCCCGACGGTGGACCATGGACCCTGCTCCCACCAGGGACCACCCCTGTGCTACATCCCTGCGTGCAAATCATACCATAGTCAAACAATCCCCCCACCCGCCCACCAACTCACATGCTCACTGCAGTTTAATCGTCGGTTATATATTTTGACGTATTTAATCCAACAGTGATAAGGGGAGCTAGGCAGGCCAGTTGAAATGAACTTACGAAATATTAGGAGACGGAGTGCCCTTTTAATAAAAACATATACAGGCCCAATATTATTTTCTCTAGCTTATTTGCCTTTTCTTATTAGAACTGTGAATTTGTAAATAATGATATTTCACAGTAAAGAATACGGTACTCAGATTCAACTTTTGAAGCCCGGTAACTTGCCACTCAAGGCGATGTAGGAGGCTCTTTTTGGCAAAAAATATTCTTATAACGCTGTACGAGCCACACATTTCAAAAAAAAAAAAAAAAAAAAAAAAAAAACATTTGCGCCACGGAATTTGACATCCATTTATTTGTTATCCGCTCTGTCAGGCCAGGATTGGACCTAATGGATCATCAGTTGAGTGGGCATTCAATGTCATGACAGATAGCGTACATAACTGTTCAGGTGTAGGTCACTATTTTGTAGATACACTCAGACCTTCTAGGACTACGCCCTTTTTATTCCTTTCGGTGCTGCTCTGAAACCGGACTTTTTGACGTAACGGAGCCCTATACACCATAAATTCAGGTGGAACGCTAACCATTTCTAACAGACCAGAGGCAAAATTATGGATTCGCGTTCGGCTGTGGTCCTTGAAATCTCCCCGATTAAACTCCTGGGCCACCAGCGAAAATAATTAAGGACCCAATGTACGTTTTAGAGCCTTAAAGAATATCACCTACAGACATACCGTGTGCAGCACTATGAGACGACGGATTAATTACATAAAGGTGATTGCCAAATTCTTCCGGTCTCGAGACCGGTCTCGGAAAATTAAGCGCTGGGTCACGAGTCAGAACAGTACGAGACCAAATCCGATTCTTTGCCTTCCGAGTCCGAGTCACTGGTCAGAGTCTTGAAAATCGTAACTCGAGCCCGGTCTCGAGTACTACAGCACTGGTCAGTATACGTTTTTCTGTTGATTGGAGGTCTCACTCTCTGTCCTCAGTTGAAATCTGTTCTAACAAAGCTTACCTTACCATACTGCGCCGCTCTCTGAAGATAGACACTGATCTCACTCGAAAATCTCAGTGCGAAAGGAAAACTTAAAGGGACGAGAGGAATTGTTAAGAGTAAAAATCAGTTGTGTGACGCTGTAAAAAAACTTCTTTTCCTTCCCATTTTGTTAAAAGACGGCAGATTTTATGCTTACCTTAAAATGAGCTCAAAATATTAGTCTGAAATGGAAAAGAGAGTTTGGAAAGATTAAAAGAGTAGAAGGTTTTATTGTTAACCAATTTAAATTGAGCTACACGAACATATTGCAACTAGGCAAGTACATGTGCTAATCCTTTTTGATTCGTTAACGAAGGCAAAAGGAATCTATGCAATCACGCGGGCGATTGTGTGTGTGCGTCAGGCCGTGCCAACAGTGCCCCCATATGGAAAATCAATCAAAGATAAAATTTGACTGCCTGTAAACGGTGGCTCCGGTATGATTCAAAGCGATTTCGACCAAAAGTGATCCCAAAAGGCGTTTAATTATGAAAGTAGTAAGACTAGTTTTTTCTTACATTTTTTTTCTAAATACAAAAAGTTTCGCACTCTACGCGGGCCCTTATTTTCAGTTACATTTTGCTTTAACACTCGTGTGAGATATGTTAGCTTTAAATCGGCAAAGGTTCCACAATTAGGCTACTGTCTTTCCGTGTAGGCGTGATTCTGGTGAAGCACAAAGTTGAATTATAAGAATTTCTATCGACATTTTTCTTACCATTGGAAGATTGTTCATTCACACTCAACATCATGGGTTAAACACATCTTGTTAGACACGTAAAGTGTGTCAATCATACTGAGTTCAGGGGTGATGGAAGGGGGCATTCCCCGTGACCAGTCTCCATGCGTCTTGGTCGTGCTCTTAAAGACAGACAGTCAGCACCCAAAGTACATTTTTGGTTGGGAGAAAGCAGAATTCTCAATTGACGAATGCCCTATAATTGACGTAAAACTCAAAAGATGCAGGGTACACAACATTCAGAGGGCGTGTCCTAATGTCATTGCTTTGTATGTCCATCAGGATATGACCTTAAGCAATGTACCAGGTTTGTGTCGCACAGGGGAGGGGGGGGGTTACGAAATATTTAGGATTGGCTAGGAGTAACTTATTTGGGAGAATTGGAACTCCTTGGGATAAGAAGGGGCAAAATCTTCCATAAAACCCAAACTTTCTAACTTTCCGTAGCAAGCACCAAATATTTCCAATATTCCCAAATTTTGCTCGCTGAGTCTGCAAGTAGATTCTCAAGGCCTTAATTTTCTGCAAATTTTCGGAGCTCTTTGCGTACATTTTTAACGTTTGAAGTTGTATCACCTATGAACATTACTAGTAAAAAAAGAAAAAAAAAAAAAAAAAAAAAAAACAGTGAGCTATTCTAGCCAAAGCTGGGTGAAGGCTCTATGTTATATGCCAGGCATCAAGTGCTTTTCATGTAGCAATCTAACACCATGCGTAACATGCGTAATGTGACTATGTGTATTTGAAGTTTAAGTTATTCTTATCACAAATTTATTCAAGAGTTTACTTTTTATATTCATGAAAAATTTCTTTCACAGTACAAATACGAAAATTTTCATCTGTATTTGGAACTGTGAAGAGCTTGGTGCGCTCTCACTGTCGTTCATAGTTCTGCTCAAAGCTTCATGCTAGTTTTCCGATTTTATTTTTCTGGGATATTCGGGGAATTTCCCTCTGGATGCTAACAAAATAATACTGGACCACACCAAGGCTGTCTAGAGCAGTGGTTCCCAACGGGTGCGTTACCGCTCTGGGGCGTTTTCACAATTCAAGGGGGCGATGGGCGCTAAGGGGGCGGCAAGGGGGTGTTTTGAAAAAATGAGATACTTAATTTCAATCGGGGCTTTACAAGATTCCAAAAGCTTTTTCTGACTGGTTCGCATTAAAAGGAGATAACTGAAGTCAATAAGTCAAGTAAAGGTCTAACATTCCCTTCCCAGATGACACGAAATCGCATCTTACTGTATTTAACTTCATTTTCCTGGAGAGTACCCTCATATTCCCATCAGTGACAGTGAAAGCGGTGACCGAAACGAGCCATAGCTAAAAAGTTTTCTCCACCTTGACTTCGTATGTAGTTTTTTGCTTGCAGTCCAAAACATACTGGCCTAAGTGGCAATTGTAATAAAGTGTAACATAATAGATGCCTTTTGCCATATAATGTAAAGGAAAACCTAGGTTCTCAAGTGGCGGCCCGCGGGCCATTTGCTGCCCTCGACCAGGGGGGATTCAAATGAGCCAGAGTATTTTTCGTGAAATATCCTCAGTGCAATCTAGAGCACTTTGATGTTACATTTGCTCAGGGCCCATACAGTCCAACTGGTGATTCTCACATGCTACGCACTCAAGGAACGTCCGGTTCAGATTGAACCGGGAACGGATCAAATGGGCACTTAACAGAAAAATTATCTGACTAGTTTCGGTTCAAACCTAACCAATTCTCTCCAAAATGAACCAAATCGAGTCAAATATTTTACCAGATTTCGGTTCAATGCCCATTTGAATGGATTCGTCTCAAATCTTTAGAGTGGTTGTGGACGCAAAAGTCAATTTACAAGTTTAGTCCTATGTTTTAAGTAAGATTTCCTCCAATCCAGAAGACTTGGGATGCCACATTTCCTCCACTTCCGGTGATCCACGTATATTACGCTTGTGTTTTAAGGATGCAAATTCCTAGAATCTAGCGAGGTTAGGATGCCAAATTTTTCCTCTCCCCACACTGGCTATAAAAGCCTGTGAGAAGAGAAGCCACGTTTGCAAAGTTGTGTTGTCGACATAGGCGTACGGGACAGGGAGGGAAGGGGGGACAGACTGCCCCCCAAAAAAATTTCTAAGGTTGAAAATTCGGGTAAAAAAGGACAAAAATTCGGGCACAGAATAGGTGAAATCTCGACGGAGATGAAGAAAAAGGGAAAACATTGCCCAAATTTTCTACTGAGTTTCCGAAGTTTGGATAAAATTCCCGAAAAATGTGCAAAACTTTTCGCCCGCTTCGCGCGCATATAGTTGTTTTGAATTCTCTTTATGCACCTGAACTGCAACGAAATTTGGCATGGCGTGGATAGTGTCCCTCACTTCTTTACAAGTGGGGCATCTCCAATAAGTCTCCCCACTTTTCCAGATATGATATAAACTATAACTGATGAATTAGGGGTTAAAATATAGAATATCAATTCACAATAATTTAACAAGTACAGTACTTGTATGATAATAACAATTAAGCTTAGGTACAAAAATAGAGCAATTTGATCGTAGTTCGAGTAGCACAAGGGAATGGATTGTGACCTTGCAACCCGTACTGCTTAGAGCTAAAAGATCTCACCAATCAACATTTTCAAGCACATTTTGATGTGTTTACAACTGTTTTTCGATAAACGAAGTATCTAAGCGTATATGCAAAAATAAAATGGGGTATTTATTAGGTTGAACACGGCCAAAAACAATAATTTTTTGTAGGATTTTTCATGATCGTACGTTTTGACGATACTAACTGAACATTAGCCAACACGATCACTGATTTTAAATTGAGACATGACGATGACAGGGTCCCAACTCTTTACGTTAAAAGTGTAAATAACATAACATAGATTCCGAATTGGCACTACATTTTTTAAGCTAAATTGCCCTCAAATATGCCACCATTTGCCATATAGACACCTTCATATTTCCTTTTTTTTCAAAGGGATGGGGGACACCCCATCTCGGTCTTTACCCATTGCTCGAAATAAGCGACAGCATCGTAAATCCCTTCAAAAATTGCTAACGCCGACGTCAAAAGTGGGCGCGATGTCCTCGTAGTTTGCGGTCGGTTTTGTGTCACAAAATTCCACTCGCACTATTTACTAAAACTGGTGTAACTTAAATGCTATTAAAGTTAAAGAAAATATTGGAAAGGTTTAGTTAGTAACTCAAAATAAAAAAAGGTTTAGATGCAACTTACAAGGCCTGGAAAGTGCCATTTTCAGCAATCTGGGGGGCATTTCGGCCAAAACTTTCTTGGCGCTTCGTCCCAAACTATGGTGGCGCTACGCTTAGGTAGTTTGTCTACAGGCTTCGCCCCTCCTTGGCAATTTTCTGGCTACCCGCCTGCTAATGGTACATGTAGTTTAACAATTTACTGTTCACTTACTTCACGCAACGTGGTTCTGATTTACCCCAAGAAATGAGTAAAAAATTTACTTAAACAAGCAAGTTGAAAAGACTTCCAAAAATGTAGATTTTTTGGAAATGTATCCAACTTAAATTTAGCACTAAATGTAGCACCATTTTGCATCTATCCCACCTAACGTGAGCAAAAATTTTAAGGGACACCCCTCCCCTTAGACCCCTCCCCCAGGACGGCGATCCCCAAATAGTGAAAAGCCCCCCCACCGTCTTTGGAGATGGATACACGCTCTTTAAGTCAGAGAGATTCGGGCAAAAATTTTCTGCCCCCAAATTGGAAGTGTCCCGTTTGCCTATTGCTGTCGAGTGCGTTTTCGTGGTATCTAGCACGTTACAGATGTCAATTTTTTCACCCCTGCCCCAATCTAATTGGTGGGACTGAGGTTGTTAGTGATCTAGGTTGCGATAGAGTACCTTGTCATATAAAGGTACTCTAGGTTGCGATCCCGTAAGGCTCCTCAATAAGAAATCACCACCCAAATTAAAAATCCCTAGAATCATTCCTACCGGCTGTGTAGACACTTTCGGGGCTCGTATGTGTGTGCTTCGCCCTCACTTCCTCCCATGGAATTCATGTTCCTCCAAAGCCTGGATTCGACCCTGGTGGCTACTAAAACAGTGATAAAGCGGAAACTCAAGGAAATGTGGCCAGGGTCTCAAACACTTGAAAACCCCTGGAGTTAAAATGTTTTCAAAATTGTAAGTTTCGGTTCGCCAATTTCGACTTTCTAATTAAAACTACCTGCAGAACAGCTTAAGTGACACAAGTTTTTCAAACTCCCATCGACCCCTATCATCCTCCTTCCTCCCACCCACAAGACAATCCTCTTGCAGCGTCAAAGGGAACTTCTGTTACTTGTTATTGGAATAAAATCTGGTCTACGCGAGATTTTTGTAATCTCTTAAGCGTGTATTTAAGATAGGTTATTGCAATCAAAACATCAAAATTTTACTGACAATTCGTCATTCTTGTGTCAACAATATCGTAAATACCCCAGAGCTTTCGGGATCTCGCCGGTTCCCCACGGGGACGTTACCTCTAGTCCCCACAAAGACCATTGGGTTAACGTTCCACAACTGGGTGGGGTCCCTGGCATCTGCTAAATTTAAAAAAAAATTTCTCCGCTCCCAACCGCGACCAAGCCTTCAAACTTCAGTAGATCGTGGATCTCAAAATGGAGTCAAGTTTAGGTCCCGCGCCACTGTTTTGCCATCGCTTGGTCACACGTAAAAACGATGTATGTGTAGGTCTACCCTTATTTCAACACAAATGTTTTATTTTTATAGTTTCATTCATAGTAATACTATACTATAAACGAGGGGAGGGGGGGCTTTTGACCATCCCCATTCGGTGAAAGGGTGCGTTGAGCTGAAAAAGGTTGGGAACCACTGTTCTAGAGGCAGTCCACTGTTCCCTCGCCATTCGCAAAGTAGTCATTTCTTCACCCAGCTGTGCCTGCGGAGCTGACGAAGCATCATCGTGATCATAGCCTTGTTTCCTTCACTTTGGGAGACTTTCCCCGTCTCTGTATTAAAAAGGGGGGGGGGGATTCCCACCAGAAGAGTGAAATTTTGCGCGCTGTGTACAGATAGCACGAATACCTGTAAGCTATCTTTGATATAGCTTGAGATACCATCTCCTGTGGTTCCCTCAAACTTTTATGACATGGTGGCACAACGTACTGACCGTGCAAACGTAATCTTCTTCGGTGCCCCCTGAGAGGTGCTGGTGCCCGGCCCCTATGTCAAAATTTCTGGCTACGTTCCTGGTGTGCGTGTGCGTGTGCGTGTATGTTTGATTGTGACGCTTGGCTTTTAAACACGAAATCTCGAGAGAGCAATGATGAATTATTTTCATACTTGGAAAATGAAATAATCATATTGAGAGGATGAAATCGTTTGTTTTTGGTGGAGGTTAAAGGTCATATGTGGTCACCAGAGTAAAAAACCTTGTAAACACGATATCTCTAGATAGGCAGCATGGATACTTTTCATACTTGCAGCATGTGGATGCATAAAATTCAAAAGATAAACCCTTTAGGTAATGGTAAAAGGTTATCTGGGATCATCGGAGGTAAAAATATGAAAATCTGAAAGACTGCTTGTAAACACGATATCTCAAAATATCAATGATGGACAATCTGCATCCTTAGTATATACCCTTATCATATTAAGTGGAAGAACCCTGTTGTTTTCAGTGGTAGTCATAAGTCATCTGAGATCATTAGAGGTCAGCTGAAAACCTTGAAAAAACACGATATTTCAAGACAGCGATTATGGATTCTTCTTTCGTGGTATATAGATGTGTTACTTTAAGAATTTTTCACTATGTATCCTTGTAGCCTCTCCAAGATAAGTTAACCTTCATTGGCTAGACAACAGAAGTTGTTCGGATTATCACCTTTGTATCCCATAGTCTCTTGAAAACATATCCCAGTCAGGTGCATTGAATTTTTACTGTATATCCATTTGTCTTCTCACAAATGGACTGCTGACTTCATATCCCCGTAGCCTCCTAAAAGGTAACTAGAAAGAAACCTCAATCACAGCCAAGGAATAGTGATGCAACAATCATAGAGGAGTCGTCCTCAAATTACATCTGTTGCCTAGATTCTGTAGCCCCACCTTTTCCCAAACAGTTTTTATGTGAGAGGTATTCTGCAATAACTCCGTTTTGTTTTTTATTCTATTGTGCAAGAAGGGGGAAGGTAAGTTATGGCTTAAGAGATAGGATTAGTACCTATATATTTCATTCTTGTATTTCATTTGCTAAATATCAATATCAATCAATATTTTTTTGGTATTTTATTTTTCAGTTCATTAGGTGCAGTATAATATCGTTCTGTTATTGCTCCAGTGTGCGTCCCCTGCACTATACACAATGTACAGGACTACAATACACTATGTTACACATTCAAGTTTAGTGTATATTTATATGATATTTACAGTCCATGCACTATAGATGTGGGATCATGGGAACTATCCATCGGGCACACTAGTACAGTCCAATTCCAGAAATGATGAAGTTTTCAGACATTTTGCTTAAACTAATAACAGTTGTAAAAAAGTTTAGTTCTAAAAATGCTTGGTTGTATTAAACAACTTAATTTTTTAAAATTGTCTCAGAAGAATATCTTAATTAAAAACAACACTTTATTAACCATTAAAATGTGAAATTACAGTTTGCAATTCGCCTATAGTTACAATGCAAAAGCCCAACCGGATAGATAGTAGCCATGATATGAAATTTGGATCTGTATAAATGGCCGTTTCAAGGAAGTTGATACAGCGGCGTAAGCTTGGCGTTAGGTTTACATGGTACTCACTCAGGACATTGCTGGATAGCATTTATGAACTATATAATGATACTGTGCCTTTAGTTCTTTAGTCAGCCCGCTGAGATTCTCGATTCTCTGTTTGGTCAGCAGATGATCTTTTACAGATCAGATTCTCCATCCTAAAGATCTTTTTGCAATATAGCTGCATTAGCTTCACTATACTTTAATTGCCTTAAACATATAGCACGGGAATCAAATTGTAGGAATATAACGAAATTTCAGAATAATGATTCCTGTTGTTGTATGAAGGCTATCTGTGCAAATCCATGAGGAAAGTTTTGTCCGTGCAATATCAAAACCAGTGACCAAAGCCACTCGGTCCAGTGGTGCAGGAGGAGTGTTTAGAGCAGAGGCAAGAAATCGGCCTGTGCTTTCTCCTGTGTGCATCATCTGTAGGAAAGACAGCTATGTTCTGGACCGCATTACCAAGAAGAGAAGCAAGGAGAAGCTTGTCAACTGCCAGGCACTTTTTGCAGGTTTTCTGTCACAAGCAGCAGAAGAGAGGAAATATGAAAGTAGATTTGGTGGCACTTAAGTTGCGTAATACAAAACGTGTTACAGACAGTACACAGACATTCTTAACAAACTAAAGTTGAGAAAATCAACAGGTGAATTGCAACAGAGGCCATTCCAGAAGTCTTTCAAAGTATTTGCATCTGATACCACTGAAGGAAGATGATCGAAGGAGGTGAGATAATGAGGCTAACCAAATTGTGTAAAATTTTGGTCAAATATGTTCGCGACATTTACGGGTTAGATGCCAGCCAGTTTCTTACAGACACTCTCATAAATTGGATTCAGTCTTATCCGCAGTTACGTTTTTGTCGACCAGCTCATAGAAATGAAAGCCTTATTGCATACAGGGAAAATACAACTCCTGCTGATGTTATCAAAGATGGTATGTATTCACAACATGATAGTGACCCTCAACCAGTGAGTCATGTGATGAAGACTTAACAGGGCCTTTTTTAACATACATACGGGGGGCCATGGCCCCCCAGTCCCATGCACAGCCCCCAGTCAGCTCATTTGCCCCCCGTATGGTCCCTTTTATGGGAAATTTTGTTTTCTAATTTTAAAAATTGCCCAATTTTATGCAGACAGGCTAGAAGACTGTACTGAACTACTGAACTCAAGAAGATAAGGATGAGGAAAATAAAGTGATAAATTACTTATAAGCCATGTAAAGTGCAACTTCTGGCAATCATTTTTCTGAAAAATTCCTTCGTAAAGTACATGCCGTTCAGTGGTGACCTTCTGCTTACTCTCAGTGTTGACACCAAGAAGGGCTTGGGGGAATGTGCCCCCAGTCAGAGCCTTTGCCCCGGCCCTCAGATGCCCCCACTCAGCTAACATATAGTAGCCTGACAGTATGAATAGACTAATATTTTAAAATTATTTGGAGTATTTGTTAAGGAGGATGCATTTTAAACCAAAATTTGTCTTTACTCAGACTTAAATTTTTCCCCTAGAAATATACTTAAACGTCTGAGCTCCCGGGGGCTTCGCTCCCTGGACCCCATCAGGGGCCCTAAAGCAGGCCCTGGACTCCAGCTGCTTCATATTATGGTGGCCTGAGTGGAGGAATAGCCTTATACACTAAAATTATTGGGAATTTTTGCATTTGGTGGCTGCACTATGATGCACCAAAATATACCTACCCTGAGAATGTATTTTTCCCTCAGAAATATGCTTTAACGTCAGAGCTCCCGGGGGCTTTGCCCCTGGACCCCCACATGGGCTTTGCCCCTGGAATCCACCTGCTTAACTCGAGCTTCACGGCTGGTTTCGTGGGCAGCACAAAAAATGGTCCCTTTCGTAACATGGTCCCACACTAAAAAATTCTTAAAAAAGGCCCTGAGATTTAAGCAGAAATTCAAGGGTCACTAGCTTCCCAACAAGAGACTTATACATGACAGCACAACAATTGAAGCGCATTGTTGCAGACCATCAGTATAAAACTGTAAAGTGGAGTCCAAATGTATTGTCTTTAAGTTTACCCTGCTCAGAAAACATGGTTCCAACAAAACTTTATAATTTCTTAGCATGGGTTGTTGGTGTATCTGATGAACCAACAGCTTCAGCCAAAGCTGATGTTAACGAAACATTGCATCGCAAACTACTCTCAGTATCACAAGACATATTACAGCTTGCATTCAAAGGTAAGAGACTTATGCCAAAGTATATGACACTTGGAATGGCTGTTAGGCACCTCTCTGGCCCTGCACAGCTGATTGGCTAATTGGGCGGTCATAGACATTGTTCGTCACATACATCAGTGCTTGAACACGACGCAGCTCTTGCTCAGCAACACCTTGACTACCGGGGTAAATTACCTCCAACCATTATCCCAAACAAATTTTTAACTTTGTTACTGGATAATATTGACTTTGGGGAAAGAGACACTACCTGGTAAAGGTACCACCCATTGAACTAATGGTGTCGCCATTCAACGTGGAGAGTTTGATTCAGTTCCTCAACTTCCAGTAATCTCAAAGACAAAGAAGAGACACAAACTATTGATCATCCGTACTATGGCACAAAAAGACAATGAACAAAACTATTTGGTAGTGATGCCAAAGTCTCTGAATGTTTGGAAATTCAGGCTAAACCTAGACTTATTGACTTTTCATACGATATATTGAAAGAGGAACTAGGATCACCTCTTCCAGTCTGGACAGGTTTAACTCCCTTCTAACTTCCCATATACCAGAGATTTTCACTGTGACTTACCTCCCTGTCAACAATGCTAGTCCGACAAAGTATGATACTATTAACACTATTATGTTTGAAAGCCTGAAGATTGCTGATCAAGTCAACCTTCAAACAGTAGTAGCCCAGGAAAGCCATGCAAATGTGATGGTCAAATGAGGTCTTCAAGAAGCGTATTGTACTGCGACTGGGAGAGTTTCACACCATAATGGCTTATTTACAGTAGTATGTATTGGAAGTCGTTTCGGTGATGCTGGTCTCAGAGATTTCTCTTAGAAGCAGATGTAGTTCCAAAGGGTTCGATTAATGGTCTCCTCAGTGGTCACCAATACAACAGATCTGTAAGGGCACAAAAAAGTAATGATGCCTTGTCTCGTCTCAGGTAGAATTCCTTTCTTGAAACATTGCAGGATGAGCAATGTGGACAAGTTCAAAATGCATTGACTGAACTTTAACAGAATTTCCCATTAAACAGCTTTTTGGAATATCTCGACTGGCAAGTTCAAATCAGTTCATGAGCTGTGCAATCACTTCTTTAGTGACCAGTGTCGTACTAACCCGACATCTACCTTCTGGAACTCTTACTTAGAAATGGTTCAACTGTTGCTGCTTTTTATTACAGTTACAAGTGAAGGTGACTGGCTGCTACATCTGTCAACTGTTAGGTCACACTGTGTATTGGCTAGAAATGAACGACTTGACCAGCACTCACCCAGATGTTCATGGACAGCTTCTGAATGGTGATGTTTTTGTCCAAAAGCAAAGCATGTATGGTTTAAGTCAAGTTGCATGTTATCAGACGATTGAACAGACATGTAATCGAGATACCAAAACAAAGGGAGACTTGACAGGGTTTTCATTAAATAGGGCTGTGGTAGATCGCTGGATTCTTTCTAGTCATGACAAACACGCAATTACAAGGAAGTGTGGAAACAGGGCTGGGAAGTTTAGTACGACAAGGCACCAGAAAGACCTGGACATTAGCAGAACGTTTAAGGAGGAGGAGGAGGAGGAGGAGGAGTACACCCTCAGTTTGAGGCAGACTGTAGGGAGTAAGATAAATCCATTTGAGTTAGGTAGAACAGAATTAGTTCACAATTCATCAGGTGTTGTTGCATCTGATGAAGTAACAGAGGGTGTTCTAGCTGCCTATTGGCAAGGAGACCATCTTTTCAGCAGTTTTGCACCGAAAGGCTCCAGCAAGGTAATAAAGTCATGTTCGCATTAATGCCTAAGAATAAGGTTAAATCATTTTCCACTATATCAAGGCAACTCAAAGAAAAATAGAAAAACGAAGAAACTGTGCGCTGATCAGACCGTAATCTTTTTTTATAGGCTAGTGCTTATTGGGAACGCTTAGCAGGTAGACGTTGGGTCCAGTACCTTTGTCTTGCAACTTGTCAAGGAACACTTACTAAGAGCAACAAGTCAAAGATGGTGCATTTTCTTGAAGTGGGTGTGGGTCCATCTGTATACTGTGCTGATATACTTGCTGATGCTGCCTGGGTAATTGATAGCATGGCTAGCCTTCAGCAAATACAAAATCCACCCCAGCATTTGAATTGTTGGCAAAGCATGTATTGCATATGTTACTTAACTTAGGTATGAGTAGGAGGTAGAAGTCGGGGTATGTCACTCAGTTTGTGACAGTTTGTTCACGAGTGTAGGGGTAGGTAAAAGAGACGTGCTATTAATATTACCAAAATTTCTGAACACCTTGGTCAAGATATGTGTGATGCGTTTATAGGATTCAAGTGCTTACAGGTTGCAATTCATTAAGTTCGTTCTATGGTCAAGGTAAACAGAAAGCAGTTTCTGCTTTGCAATCAAAAGCAAATTTTCTTAGTGCTTTCAAAGCTCTTGGTGCTTCTTTTGATGTTGGTTGAACTGAAAAACTCACTGCAGACATTGTGTGTTGTTTGTATGGACAAAGTGCTTGCACAGATGTCAGTGATTCTAGGCTTAATTTGTTCAAGCTCAATGGCAGATGTGAAACGAATTCCCCACCTAATGCAGATAGCTTAGAAAAGCATGTATTGCGTGCTAATAATCAGGCTGATTTTCATAAGAGATTCCTTGAACAGCTACCAGAGGTCCTATTCCCAGTTGGACATGGGTGTAAAATTGTAAATGACCAGTTGGTGATTGATTTGATGGACCTCTCACCTGCACCGAAAAGTATTGCAGAATGTGTACAATGTGCATGTAAAGATATCCAAGTGTCAGCAGGGAACTTCCTGTATTCAGAATGCACTACCTTGCACAAACTTTTGTAAATGTGTACACTGTGAAAACGTTTCATTAATACCAGAAGATTTTACAGAGGTTGAATCTGAAGATGAAGAAAATTTGTATTTTCACTAACCTTTGCACCACCAATCTTGTGGATTTTCAAACTTTTCCAGTCCTTCAAAAACATTGGATTCTACGAGTTCGGTTTGGTTAGGACATGATGTTAAAAAAGAATAGTTGGATATTCATTTCTTCAGGCAAGGTGATGTAGTTGAAGGGAATGGTTTTTAAAGATGATGTTAACATTTCTCTTCGTCCTATGAGAATTGATGAGAGTACTCAAAATTTATCTGATATGTTACTCCAATTGTTTGATATATGTCTCTCACATACACTTTTATGAAAAAAATCATTACAGTTTTCTTCAACTTGAAACTTGGACATTTATACTTTGACCTTGATTTCTGAATCCAGCAGGGTAGTGACGCATTTTTGCGGTTAACCT
>WURT03408751.1:0-23049 GCA_009936505.3 Holothuria glaberrima
CCATCCACCTAATATGGAATGTTGTCAGTTTTCATAATTAATATTGTGATTCATAGGAAGATGGGGGCCTTAAAATTCCATCTTAAATGACCTGAATTGCAAACGAAATATTTTAAAACAAGTTTGGTTTATTTGTCATAAAATCTGCCAAGATATTAAGTGCAACTGTGTCAAAAGTATTTAAACGATTATTTCTCTTATTATTTTTACACATTATGATAGTTCTATTGTCTATCATGTACGTCGGTAGCCAGTATGTATACAGCAAACCTCATGCTAAAACGAAATTTCCCTCGTCTCCCATGCATCGGTGCTTAAGAAAGCTGGGAGGGGAGGGGGACTCATGGGAATTCATGACGCGACCGCTGTCGTCATTTTATCAGCCGCAGGTCTGTAATAGCATTGCGACCATAGTTTTCGTATGTTCAAAACTTGCATTAGACAGAACTAGATGAGTAGTTACAATAAAGAGAAAGGGTAGAGCCTTATCTTGTACAAAATGTCCTAGAGAGGGGGAGGGGTAGGGGTAGGGGTCGTTATGCCAGGGAGCCCCCACCCGTGTGCATTGGCAACTCTAATATTGCACAATTCAAGCAGAGCCGTTACCGTCATTTGGCGCGTTGCGAATAGGGCAAATTGTCAAACACGCATCCAAGGTTGAGGGAAAATACACCTTGTAGATCTTCAACAGTTGCAAATGAACTTTCCTTTTGCAGTATTTTGTAATTCTGTGCTTTAGAATGTTAGATTTCAAGACACATCAAGAAACGACAAATTTTGTTTGGTAAAATTTCTTCTTAAGGTAACGTAGAACCTTCTTCATCAGCTAGTTGATTTTAGCATAAAATTAAAAGATAGTCATGCTAAAACACTCCGTGGCGTTTGTTTTCTAAATAGGCAATGTTACCCAATCTTTTTGTGTCAGCAACAGCAGTCGGTGTCACCCCAATACGCCCATTAGCCCCGAATGAAATTTAATTCCAGGTTGTGAGACACAGATTCAAGTTTTTAGTGTAAATACAGACAGGTGTGTGCACTGTCCAGTGTACCATGTAGTATGAGAACCACCATCCAGTCTTTAGAAGTAAGGTAGTTCTTTCTTTAGGACGGGCCCTACATACGAGCGTCACTGCGATGGAGATCAAGGGACTTCCTCGGTCAAATTCAGGAAAAAATCCCTTAGATATGATTCCCCGGGTTCTGGGGACTCTTAAATTACAATCAGGTTATTAAGAATTTTTTTTATCACTTTTTAAGGAGAATATTTTCATTTAGGGTGTGGAAATTCAGGAGGCAGCGTCCCCATGCTCCTGCAGGCTACTATTTTAATAAGCCTATAGGTGTACAAGAAAGAGTTGCATAATAATTGACCTATCCACATCGAAGGAATTCCTGTAAATAATATCGCGCACGAAGTGAGCAATTTTGGGATTGAGTATGACGTCATTATAAATATTATGATAAAATAAGAATAAATGTCCATATGGAATAGACCTATGTTAAATTTGAAGACAGTATCTGCATTGCTAAGCGTAGGCTAAAATACGGTAACACAACAAACCATCCACATAGTTCGAAATGTGGTTCGATTACAAAGTGAATTTCGTTTTCAAAGGGGTTGGGTTTGCCTGAGAAATCTTGGAACCAATCCACCCACCTCCCTGCGTACTATCCTGGGTTCGGTAAAAGCAAACAAAATTGTTACATTTTTGAAATGAAAACGGACTGGCAACTTATCAAGTTCGTTGCTATATCCCTTTTCGTACGCAACCCTACATTTTAAAGAGTTTCTGAAACCAGTCATTTATGAGTTTAAGGGCCTTTAAACTATCCTTGGTTGCCATTTTCAGTTTCTGTCAATAAGTTAGTAATTTCGGCCGATTTCATATATAACTTAAAAGCGTGAGCAATGAAATTTGATATTAAAACAAGTTCAAACCTTTCTTGTTGGACTTCTATCCTGAAAAAAACCTAGTCTGCATTTTATTTCACACATTCAAGTGCAATTTTATAGAGTGAACTGTCCGGGGCGTTGTTTGGGGCAATTGCTACGGATTATCGGAACGATTCCGGATGAGGAATTTTCCGGGTTGCCAATTGTCCGGAGTATGAATTGTCCGGAGTGTCAATTGTCCAGAGTGTGAATTGCCCGGGAAGTAATTGTCCGGGAAGTAATTGTCCGGGTTGGGAATTTTTAGGGTTGTAAAATGTCCTTCGGTTATTGGTCGGGAGGGTATTGTCCGGGAGCATTTTTCTGGGCGGGGGTTGTCCGGTCACGAAAGATTGTGGTCGGTCTATTCGCTGTAAGGAATACATGCAAACTTTGTGTCAGTTGTATATTATATGACTCGGTCGATGAAGTACAACGAAAAATAAATTTGAAATGTACCTTCTTCTGCACTGGCAGAAACCATTCACTGCATCTGCGTCAATGACTTTTGCATTCTTTAGACCCTTAAGCCGCCTTAACCCCCCCCCCTCCACCCACACTATGGGTTTTCCTTGCGCAATTAATCACCGCAGGTTAATGCACCAGAAATAACTGGTCTACTAAGGAGTGTATAGAGTTGAAAGTAACACACGTGTAAAATATACTGTACCCATTATTTTCACCCATGAAGAGAAAACTAGCTCTGTAGTCAGGCAAAATAAAATATATCAAAAATTGTTCATTTCATGTTTTCAAGTTTATTAGCTGGCTCCTTATTAACCTGAACTATCAGTCATTGAAAATTTTTTCACAAAATCTGAAACTAGAAAAACCTATTCAATAAGGCCTCTAGAACTAATCATTTACTGTCTAGTATCTTATATTCCAGCAGCTTCCGGGGTCCTAGCGAGGGACCCTGGACCGCACTCGTGCGAAATCGCGCTTCTAGTTTGTGGTGCGCCTTCCGTGCACTTGTGACAGTACTCTTTTTCATTTGGGGGAATCACAGGTTGTGCTCCGCACCTCCGAAATCCTGCACACACATAACTTTTCTGCAATCTGGGAATTTTTTAGCCGAAACATATTTTCTTAGTTTACTGTACTTCACGGGGAGCACGTGCCACTAATATATAATTGAAATACATTAGTTTACTTAATATAAAGCTGCATATTTTCATACTCTCCCTCTACTTTTTATTGCTAGATCGAGCTGAAGCCATTGCCGTTGCCGTTGTCGGAGTCTCTTTGTAAGAGAAATGAAGCAGAGCACTTTACGAACATATTTGAAGACATTACTTCATCCGCAGCAAGATTGACAACTTTGAAGGAACAGATGATGTATTGCGGTATAGAAGATGATGAAATTGGTGTTGAAAATCTTCTCCAGGAAACGGATAAAGATCTAAGGAAAATGCTCAGTGACATTAAAGACATTTATCATGGCAATTGGGGAGAATGCAAGCTTCCCCTTCCTGAAACAGAAAAACCGGTAGAATCGTATTGGAGCAAGGTTTCTTGCAAAGAAATTGAAATCGTAAGTACACACACAGTTCATGTAATAGATAAAATCTGAATTGAAACATTAATTTTTTTCATACTTCTTTTTAGTTATGGTAGAAAAAATATGAATAAACTTAAGGGGGTGTAACGAAGTACTTAGAGGATCAGAACTCGTTAAATCTCACCGTCACGAAATCAAACATGTAACGACTGCAGCCTATAATTGCAGTCTCAGGAATAAAACACTCTGCTCTTATATTCTACATCTTGTCCATTGCGTTGCCACTCTTCTGGACCTTTGAAGTCCTCATCACTATAAAGATCTTTTTGAGTTGTCCACATATATATATCCCAATTAGGTGCGTACTAAGTGAAAGCATGTTCTGAAGATATGAGATACTGTACGTTAAGTTCTGTTAAATACGGCCACTAAAGAGCGTTTCCCTCACACGTTCAATATTATAGTTCTTATAATTGTTGGCTCCTCATTGGACTCAAAAATTTGAGGCTGCCTCTATATTAATCATCTATCAAGTTGAATTTTTATACTTCCTTCCTCCTTCCTATACAAAGAAAACTACAGAAAATTTTGTCTAATTTACATAATTTGTTTTTTTTAGAATTTAAAAAAAAATTTATGAACTTTTGAAAGAATTTCTTTAAATTTAAATTTTGAAAAGTCATTATCTCTACAAACGTCTATACAATCCAATGTGCTATTACATAGAACATATCATACTTAAAGGAAGTTCAAGTATTTCTCAGAAATGCTCCAAGTGAATACTTCAGAAACATTAAAAATACTATTTAGAAGTTACAACACATTCTTTAGAATTTTTACAGGAATTCTTATACACTTTATCTCAAGCTAATATAAGATAATTTTCCAAACTTCTAATAGGGGCCTATAAACATTTGCTAAAACGCATACAAATTTCCTTAGAAACTTCATAAAACTCTGTGGAAATGTATAAAAATTTTGCAAGCATTTTGATTCCTTGCCGAAGGCAAAAGGAATCTGTGCAATCACGCGGGCGAGTGTGTGTGTATGGATGTGGGTATGTATGTGGGTGTGTAACGCTTGGCTTGTAAACACGATATCTCAATATAGCAATGATGGATAATTTTCATATTTGGTATATAAAATTTTTATATTATTAGAAAGACCATATTGTTTTGTAAGGTCACAAGTCATGTGAGGTCACCAGAGGTCAAAAACCGAAAACCTGATAAACACGATATCTCTAGGTTGAAAGCATGGATGCTTTTCATGCTTGGCATGTGGATGCGTTATAGTCAAAAGATAAACCCTATTGATTTTGGTAAAGGCCAAAGGATATCTGAGGTCACCAGAGGTGAAATACGAAATTCTTAAAACTGCTTGTAAACACGATACCTCAATATAGCAATGATGGATAATTTTCATATTTGATATATAAAATATTTTATTATGAGAAAAATCCCTATTGTTCTGGTTAAGGTCAAAAGTCATGTGAGGTCACCAGAGGTCAAAAACCGAAAACCTGGTTCACACGATATCTCTAGGTTGGAAGCATGGACGTTATTTATACTTGGTATGTGGATACGCTATTATCAAAACATGGACCCTATTGGTAAAGGTCAAAGGTTATCTGAGGTCACCGGAGGTGAAAGTACGAAATTCTTAAAAACTGCATGTAAACACGATAGCAATGATGGACAATCTTCATACTTGGTTTATAACTTTATCATATTGAAAAAGAAGAACCACATTGTTTTCAGTGGAAGTCAAAGGGCATTTGAGGTCATATGAGGTCAAAACCGAAAACCTTGAAAAAAAACACGATATTTCAAGAAAGGGATGATGACTCCTTTTCATATTTTGTAAACAGATGTCTTACTTTAAGAGAAAGAGAACTCTTTGGGTTTGTTGGAGGTGGAAGGTCATCTGAGGTCATCAGAAGTAAAACTACGAAAACATTGTAAATAACAGTGGGCGGTACCCCCAAATTGTTTCCGGAGTTGGTTTCCAACGAAAAATTATGGTCGAATTTTGTATCATTCCAAGATAGAAAAAACATTTGTTCTTTTTTTTCACAAGAATAACTATTATGGTAATAATTCCTATTTGAAGTACCTTACTATGAACACGTGTAAAGAACGCTGTGACTATAGGATTATTAGAAATATTATATGCTGAACGAGTTCTTTGATGGCGTAGTGGATTAGAGCTCGCTTTTACACGCAGACGGTCCTGGGTACGGTTCCCTCCTAGGACATGTCCTTTTTTCATTTTTTGTCATTCACTTTTGGTAGGGTTCAAAGGACATATGAGGTCAGCAGAGGTCAAGATGTGAAACATAGTAAATAATGAAATAATCAAGAACTGAAAATTTGAGGGATAAACCGAGTTAGTGCAACAAGTCATCCCCTTTCAGCAAGGAATCACTGAGCCTTTGGGCTTTTTGGTTTCTACAAACTTTCAAGATAAGTTTTCCGCGAGGCACATATGGATGAGGTAACTCTTCTTAGTGCTTCCTTTCCTTTACAGACTAAAATCGTACTAAAATACCTCATTCCGGTGAACAGAGATAGCTTAGAGGGAGAAAATGACTTGAATAAATACAGGGTAGCAATAATCGGTTCAATCGGATGTGGAAAATCATCGCTTGGTAATTACATTGTCGGAGATGATGTTTTCACGGTGCAAAAGAGAAGTGGTAGAGTAACACAGGGATTCCAGAAGAAATTGGTCACTATCAGTGAACGAACGCTTGTGATTTATGATACGGTCGGTTTCTCCCCTCACAAGGAAGGTAACAAACTCCCAGCAGATAACTTGAAGAAAGCTTTTAAAGATGACTCAGAGGTAGGATTCCACGCTTTTCTTTTCCTGGTGAACGCCAACGCTGAACAAGATGGGAGACGTACTCTCAAAAGAATAAAGGTTATGCATAAAACATATAAAACTATGAAGACCTAAACTTACTTAAGAATGTTTCCTTTTAACAAGAAATAATCCCATTCAATGGAGGACCTGGCACAAATCCTATTGTTTTGTGAGCTGAGTTAGACTGAATGAGGCCAAACTCTTTTCAAGATACATTCTCAGTCATAAAGATGTGTCCCCTTACAAATTCAAAAGTACATAAGGCAATCAATAAGTTGACATAACTTGAAGGCGTCATAAAATTCTGAAAAGGTGCCGTTTCTGTTGCTTCAACTTTGCTTCACTACGGATAAACTTAAGTTAACTTTACGTTTGCAGATAAGCAGACTGTTCGATCGGAAAAGTAAAAGAAAGACAAAAAAAAAAAGGGAAAAAACAATGCCCTAAGTCTTGTAGTTTGTTTACATCAAAGATAAAGTCTCAGTTTTGTAGATTTCTGCCTGCGATTTCATTTTTTATTTGCATGTTTATGGTCAAAAGCTGTTCATTTAAGAAACTCGTATTTCTACGGTTCAAACAGCACCATGGCGGAGGCAAAAACGTAAGCGTTTACTTAGTCTATATAATAAAAATCCAAAGTGATAACACATGAGGGACCTAGCCGAAGCAAGGTTGCGTAGAAAAATTTCAAAGATACCTAAAGTAAAAAATTGGAAATAATGTTTGTTACAAAAACAAGGCCATCGGAGCAGGGGCTGGGTCTGTAGCCTCAATAATGTTCAGTTTGAAGCTTTTTCCTCCTTAAAACGTCCAAAATTACCTTTTAAAATATTAGAAATCGGGACTTCCATGGAGGTGATTTTAGATGGAGATCTATCGAAAACTCTTTCTTTGATACTATTTGCCGATAATAATCTCTTTTGTGTGTTGTTCTTGATGATTTACTAGGCTTGAGAGGTGTTAAGAACTAAGTACAAGTGGGACACGTCGTCTGCTACATCTCGATGAGCAGCTGACGAAATCTGCCCGTTGCCTTAACATAGACAGTCGCTTAAGCTGTAAATTAATTTGAGGGTTTCGACGCGTTTCGACGCTGCTTATATCATACTTGGCTAGTTCCCTATAGCTTGCTCAATATAGGTGTGTCTTTTAGATCATGTGAGCGAATGCGAACATGAATTGTTCACTTTTTGATAAAAGCGCCAAATTTGGCACACATGTACTATGAAATATTCTACGTGGGATAAAAGGTGGACCCCAACGAAATTTTGTATTAAAGGGGGCGTGGTCATATATTTTCATAATGGCCGCCAGGAAATATAAATAGACATATCTATGAGCATATATGCAATTTCATTTACCATTTTTGGACAATTTTAATGCTCTCCCGCAGCTTTTAGACATAACAGGATCACCCAGAAATGCATCATGAGATTGGATGTATACCTAATTTGCATATTTTCAAAATGGCCGCCAAAATTTTGAGAAAATCTTTTGGCATAATTTATCTTCTAATTTACATATAAGAATGATAACAAAAATTTTTACAATGATTGAATGACAATGACATGACAAAACAATTAAGTAATATTGTAAGTGATTAGATGAAATACATTTACATATTTTCAAAATGGTCGCCATGAAATGTAAAGTTATATTTTTGCAGATATTTTTAGAGCATATCTTTTCTTATTAGCATCCTTACAATGATTTAGACCTAGCTTTGAGACATGAAGGAGTCAACATGCAATGTGGTTAGAGAATAACACTTTTTGCACATGAGGTGTTTCTGCCGATGCACACTTCTGCTAAATCAAGTATAAACCAACTGTCATGTAATCCTGCCTGTTCAAATAAATGGTCTTGCAGCAGATGTTTGCCTAGCCTTTGTATTTCTAAGGAGTAGTTTATTTACGCTTGAGAGAGTTCATTTACAGTGACCAAGTCTTACCTGCCATTGTGGTCAGTTTGCAGTGGGCAGTTCTGAAAAAGTCGGTCGAGCGGCGGATATTAAAGTGGATTTTAGCATCGGGGAAAACATGGCATGATATTTTCAAAATGGCGGCAATAAAATGTTGAAAGTTGTCACATCGTGTTTGTTACTTACCACGTTAAAGAGACTTAAAATGACACTGGTTTTATAGTTAAATGCCAATTAAAATCACATTAAATGATTTAAATTATATAGTATCTCCTCAACTTGAAGCTGTAAATCTATAAAATATCACTGTAACATACAAACAGTATAAGAAGAAACATCTGACTGGTGAATTTTTGAACATGCTAGTTTTGTTTTATTTACCACTGGTTACCATAATAAGTTTCTTAACTGTGCCTAGCCTCCTTAACACATGAACAGTTTGGTAGGCTCAAGGTTGTTTATCATTTGCATCAAGCCATTCATGATTTCCTACATCCTTAAAGAATGAGCTCACTTTCAAACCTTTGATACTTCTTGCAGTACTGTCCAGTATGCATGTTAAGCATGTAATGTTAACTTGGACTGCGAATTACAGGTTTGAACACAAGTGTCTGTCCCATAAGTGTCCACCTTGGTATATTGTTCCTTTTCAGTGTTCCAACAATGCGGTCTCCGTCATAGGGATATTTGCCATAGATCTCCAGCCTTGCAAAAACGTGCTTTGCAGTCTCCTATTTCCACATTCTCTTGTACAACAATACCACAAATCAGTGCATAGTCAGCCAATTGATGTTGCGCTGGTGCTGCTAAAAGGTCCAAAAAAGTTTTTCTCTTTTTTTTAAGTGGCTCATCGATTTACCAAACGTACGCTCCAGCACGTTTTAGTTTGTCCTCTACCTGTGAAGTGTGAAGATGAGCCCCCCTCCGATAAATTATGGTAGAGGGACAGAGCTACTCTCTTCCATGGCCCAAGATTCGAGTCAGTTTAGTGGCCCCAATGTACTTGAATTTGTTCTCTGTACGAAACATGACCCTGAGTTCTAAAATATCCAGTCGGGGACTATGGAAACTCCAGGTACTACTAAACCTATGCATAGGCGGACTGGCCGTTGTGGCGATGTGGCGATTGCCGCATGGGCCGCTTGGTTCATGGCTGCCTTGGGCCGGATGCTAAGAAAAAAAAAATAGAAAAAAAAGAGAAGGGAGGAGGAAGAGAAAGAGAGGAAAAAAATGAACGGGAAGTAAAAAGACAGAGAGAGTGTGAATGATGGATAGAGGGTGGAACGCAGGATCGTAGAAGATAACGCGGTAACTGATTGTGCTCTGAGGGCCCATAGCTCCCTGTAATAATCCGCTGCATTACCGGTGGCCCCTGTAAGACACTTGGGCCAGTCATCGGAAATGATCATAGAAACCACGAGATTGACTCTAGACAATGTTCCGGCTGGGAGTCATAGAAATGTTGGACAACCTCAACACTAGCTAGCCGGTTGGGGCATCTACAGGTTTCTCATCAGGTTCTACATCTCAAAGGGTCACTGCTTCATTCTCATTGATCCCTGTTCACTAAAACCGCTAAGACAAAATAAGTGATTAGTAACTTAAAAGCATCGTGGCTTCCCCATGCACCTTCCTCGTGTGGGGCCATGACAGATTTTAATATTTCTAAAAGACGCCAGGCAATCAAAATTTCAGAATTACCACAAGAGAGGACCAAGGGAACACTGAAACGATTTTTTCTTGTGTGATTAGGTAGTCAATATGTATACTATTTCAGTGGCGAATGTACGAGGGCGTGGGGCGCACACCCCCCATCGGTTTCTGAAAATTTCCGAATATTTTCCTCCGACGGTCAAATGAGCCTGTACGCGTTTAAGCTATATATTTCTGTTGGGGATTGGGTGGGGTGAGGCGTGTGTTTGGACTTAGTAAGTGAAGGATTTTTTTTAATCAATTCCTATCACAAGTTGTTCTGAAACTTTCAAAATTTCATAAATTTTCCTCAAAACATCAAAATTTTTGCGCGCTTCTCGCGTTCCCAAAAACGCCACATGGCTGAGCTTAATATCAATAGCGTCTCAGACGTATTCGCACTATTCATTGGTGAGGGCTTTTAGGCCGATTGTTGGTGTCCTTAGGAGTGATTATAGAGTTTCATAACACTGCAAGACAGCTAAACATAGGAATTCAAGATAAAACATATTTTATGAAGATTGAAAGTTTTTACCAATAATCAGGAAAAAGACTAGCGGTCTAATTAGCAGACAATTCGTCATGGTTCGCACTCCGCATCTCATGACTACATGGTGATAATATTTGGACCAATACCCTCTGCCGAAAAACAAAGGTAGGCCTACATCTCCAACCTTTCTACAGTAAGGGCAAAGCATGATCAGAGGATCCTGGAGTAATCTTATATCACTAGTAGCCTATTCAGTAACATTTGTAGCTTGATATGAAAGATTGGAAGTATGTATTAGCCGTTATACATTTCTGTAGAACGGGTGGTATGCCACGGGCACAAGATCACTAATCAATAGGAGTTTCTAGGGATGTAATTGTTGTAGTTCAAACATGTGCCAAGGGTAGAACCATTTTGCATCTAAGTCACGTAAGACAAACAAAAGTTTCTCAAAGGAAGGAGTCGCCACCCATCCACTTAGATAACATACCCTTATTTTACAACCAAAAATAAGATTCACTGAAATATGCGTATCTTTCAACATTTGATCAGTTCGAAAATTTTCCAAAAATGGCACCATATTACATCTAAGCCACCTTAAACGAACAAAACTTTTCCTCCCCCTTAGACCCCTCCCCTAGAACGAAAGAATGATCAGCTGCGGGTACAGGTGGATTTTAGGTAGGCATTGCAACATAATTTATTGTTCCTCCAATCACTAACTCCTGGCGGCCCCACTGCACTATTTCATTCATTACAATATCCTATAGGCTATTACGGTCAGTATCGACGAATACAAGTGAGTTGACCCCTAAAACTGTAATATGGCCAATTCTAGCTAAACGCGCCAGCTGATGGTGGCGCTTCGCTTAGTGACAAAAAGCCGCTCACTGGAATTTGCCGCGGCAGCGTAAAACTCCCAGCCCGCCCCTGAACCTATGTCCATAGTACAAATGGCGATGGATTTTTTTATCTTTGGGCTTTTGTTGTGTCCTTGTTGTCACACTTCCATTTCACAGCGGTGACAAAGGTTGACACTTATTCTTTCCCACAAGGCAGAATTGTCCTTGTAATATGATCAGCAAGAAAGTTGTATCGTTCTTATTTGTCAATTCAACCGTGAGAAAAAGCGGCATTATCCGGATGACTGGTGAACGTTGCTCCCTTCATCTACTTTCTCGAGTTCCTTGGTCAAAGCTATTCTTGAAATATATATTGATCCGCATACAATGTCCAAACGATCTGCATTCTGGTGGATCATATCTCTGGTGTGGAATGGTTTGCACTCTAAGTAGTGTGTATACAACCCATGCCTGAGGATCGGGGCCAGCTTTCTGAGGGTCTCTACTACAGCTGGAAGGTGACTTATCTCAGACATCTCACAAACTGCGTGTCCAGGAGCTTTGGAAATATTGTTAAATTCCAGTATAGGAACTGCTATGAGCCTCTCATGTATGTTGCAAAATTCATCATATGTAGACAGTATCAGCAGGATACATGTTAAGATACTGCATGCTGGTGCACAGCTCTGTAGTTAGTTGGTTACTTAGATGAGAATTTACGGCCCAATTTCTAACCAATTGGTTAAGCCGAGCCGGCTACGGCCTTTTTTCCAGTTGTGGCTCACTGGCTTGTTTTCCGTACTCCATTGCTTATGCTGAGCACCAAGCACAATGGCAGTAGGTTCCATTTTTAAAGTCTTCGGTATTAAGTTACTTAATGATGTGAGATCTGCTAACACCAGAACACTTTACAACCCATTCACTCCACACCAGCCACGTAGTGCATGGTGCAATGTCGTTTGCGCTTTTGAAGGTTCAAGAACCTGACACGGCCAAAACTGACAGAAGGGTCCTAACTTGAAAAGATTTACATTACATCAACAAAGCAGGAAATTTTAAAAACCCATAAACTAAAATTCATAAAATTGTCACTAAACTGACTTTCCTTAAAAGTCTGCCAGCCAAAACAAAAGACTAAGTATGGACCATCTGATGGACCAAACGCCAAACGGTCAATTGTTAGATTGTGTACAGAGTACAGGCTCAGAATTTCATTTAGTGTACTTTTCAAATTTTGTTTCCTTGTTGGTGAGGGGAGCTTGTTAACCACCATTTAGATACTAAATTGCATGAGAAATGCATACCCTAAAGTGGGCTTCTGAAGTAAGTTGGGTTAATCATTTCCTTCCAGTCAACCATTCCATTAAATTGAGTTTGATCTTAATGGATCCTTCATTGCTAAAAAATTAAAAATCGGCAAGCATCTAAAACCATTCAAAATGTAAATGAAAACTTAAGATAGGACCAAAGGAATATTTGTTGACATTTCATGACTACAATTTAAAAAAAAATTGCAAAAGAGGTAGGCATCTTATGACAGAGTGTTGCATGGTTACATCACCTTCCCTCAAACCCAGCAACATTTAGTAGTTCAAAATATTGCCTAAGAGTGAAATTATGTCCCTAAAATGTATTAAAAAATTCTAAGACGGCCAATTTGAAAATAGGCAAATGTGTTAGACATAAAATCACATTAGGTATCAAACCAAAGGAGGGCACTTTGTGGTGGCCATTTTGAAAATATGCAAATGAAATAAATATTCAGTAACAACAAATGTCATTCTTATTGATCCTGTAATCTCCCCCGAACCATTGCAGATCAGAGAAAACATACGAAAATGTTTCTTACAAGGGAACTTATGCCTACATAATTAAATTTGGTCGTTTCATTGCAGCCATTTTGAAAATATGCAAATGAGGTAATTACCCACTAACATAAAATTTTGCTCTTATTGATCCTGCAATTTCCCCCAAATAACCATGGTAGAGTAGTGAAATCCCAAAAATGTTACTTAGAGGTGAAATTATGCCCAGAAAATTATATATTGAAAATATGCAAAGGAGGTAAACATCCAGCATTATGAAATGTTGCTCTTTTTTATCCTGTAATGTCCTAAAGCCATGTTGGAGCAGTAAAACCACAAAAATGTTACTAAGAAGTGAAATTATGCCCAGAAATTTATAACTCTTGGCGGTCATTTTGAAAATACGCAAATGAGGTAAAAATCCAGTAACACGAAGTGTTCTGAGTGATCCTGTTATGTCCTACAAACTAGAATAGGGCGTTGTAACACTCAAAATTGTTACTCAGATGTGAATACATGCCCAAGGAAATAAGTTCGGACATTTCATGGCGGCCATTTTGAAAATATGATGCCACACCCACTCAAAGGCAAAATTGGCTGGGTCCACCTCTTATTTTGTTCAGCACGTGTCAAAGTACATGTGTACCAAATTTGACACTTTTATCAAAAAGTGAACAATCGGCCCATTTTTGTGTGCTTAGAAGCTGTACTAGCGCAGTTACTGTTTTCTTTTTCTTTATAACCCTGAAATTATTAGACCCTTTTCAAAATTTTGATCACTGTGTTATTGCTCTAAAGTGACTTGATTATACAAGCAATTTTCTTTCATTATGCCTAGGAAGAAATGGACCAATTTTTATATTTGGTATTTTTCTCGAAACAAACTAAAGCAGAGAGTGTGAGTAGCAGACAACAGGAATGAAATAACTTGTAACTGTGTAATTGACTATTTCAAATTAAGTGAATAAATTCAACATTCTAATCTCAGCAACTAAACAAGGAACGATGATGAGATTTAGATCATCGAGTTTTATTTTTAACGTCTGCACTATATATTATGCCAAGGGCATGGGCCTACTAAGCAGGGGGCAGGGGGAGCTAGCCCCCAGTGAAATTTGTGGGCCGGAAGTATGTTTAACCCCACCCCCCACACACACACACACAAACACACTTTCCAGGTACGACAACCCCTTATTTATCTCTTCTGTAAGAAATGTCAAAAATTTGCAGTAGTTTACATCAAAAGTTTTCCAAAATGATGCACCAAATTGCATTTAAGAACTCTTAAATATCCAAAACTTTTCCAAAGGGGAGGGGGAACCCCCTTAAACCCCCCGTCCAGGACAGCGATCCAAAACAAGGTTGAGCTCAAACATCTTCCAGTACGCCTACGGCCATGGGTAGTTGTCCCCCTTTTGGGAACGCCTGTCCCCGGTCAACGAAATCTTAACGCGACCCCTGACAGGCATCTGCAAATACCAGTAATCTGTTAAATGAGAAATACACGACCTGAAAAAGATACCTTTTTAGCCTAACATCGTGATGTTGGCTCTGTTCGATGATATCGCTGCACGTCCTTTAAATAAGGTGACCCACAGTGGGTGACGAGCATGCATTAACTATAACCTTCTCCACTGGCAGAGTGTAACGCATACTACTTTAAGTAGTTGTATTTAGTATAGTCTGCAAAAACAAAACTAAAAAAGACAAACCTACTAACATCAGTAACTATTATTAGGTGACTTTTTCGGTCTTTAATCTCTATCCACAGCAAAAACATGGAGACGACATCGTCAACTACATGATCCTAGTGCTGACTCGTGTAAAAGGCAGTGTCGAAACTTTGCTGAAAAACTCAAGTACACTAAGCGAGATTCACAGAGCACTAGGAAAGAGAACAATCGGCGTTCGGAACTTTTCCTGGAAGGCTGTCCACAGCACGGAGCAAACAAAAACTTGCGAGACATTACTACGTATGATCCAGGATGTAAGTCATCGTCAGAGATGCAAACCTTACAAGAAAGCATACTTCAACTGGCAGTTGCCTTCAGAGGGCTCAAATGAACATCAGTCTAATCAGGATATTGTGTAAAGTTAGGTCAGGTTGGCCTATAGATCGATTGTAACCGTACTGAACAAAACACTGATTTGGAATGTAACAATAAACTTTTCTTACGAACCAACCATCGGCAAGGGGCCGCAGAGACATATCTAAAGTGAAGGGGGGGGGGGTAATCATCGAAGCGGCTTAATATTTTCAATTTTAAGGCGGCCCAAAATGCCACAGCAAGAAAGGGCGGGGCTAAAGCCCCCGTAACCCCCCCCCAAATTTAATAGGTTATTGAGAAACACATGTATCAAGTCAAAAGTGTTCTGTACAGCAGACTTTAAATCATTAAATCTTTCAGTTACCGGTGAACCTAAAACTTGAATTGTTTAACCGAGTTGTTTTACTAGTCTTGATTTATGAATCTTGAATCTGGGGGATAAGCAAACTTGAGCAAATTGAATCTTTTCATATTAAACTCTGTAAACACGTTCTTAAGTTGGGTAAGTCTATGCCAAACTGTATAGTATGTGGAGAGTTGAGTCGACAAGAAATAGCTTGAACAATTGAAATAAGAATGATCTCATTTTTGCTGGGAATTATGCATTGTGATGAGCAGATTCTAGACCTATACAATTTGCAAATGGTTACGATCTATGCATAATACAGGGTTGCACAGTTCTACTTGGATACTAAAACTTAAAAATATCTTGGGCAGTGCCGGAGTGTCATATTTTTGGGCTGATCCATGCAATATAAATAATATAATATAATACAGTATATTGTAATATAAAATATTTTTCAGCTTCTGCAATGCATTACGGTTAATGTTTGTTGTAAAATGATGATGGAAAATTGATCAGACATAGTTTTATATATTTCTTTATGATGTTAATACCACTGTGTGGGATGTTTCATGACTATTTTCCCTATGTCATCGGCATGAAACAGTTTAACACCAGATCAACACGGAAATAATATCCAAACATTCCAACAATATAAAATATCCGGGACAAAGAAATTATTCGTATACAAAGACTAAGGAATCTGAGGCAATTTGCCCACTTGGCATCATTTCTGTGACCTTAAAGAAATCTGGAGGGATTCCTTGTTAAAAGTATATAATCTTCAGAAAAATGGTATCTTGAGTTAAGAATGGAGTTTTGGAACGGGGGTTTGGACGGCATGTACTGAAAAAAAAATTTTTTCTTCCATGTAAGACCCCCACAAAATGCCACCAGAAATGCATTTGAGTCTTGAAGATTTCGTTCTCGGGAATGTAAAGACTCAGGGATTATTGAACGATACCATAGTTTTGATCTGAATGAGAGGAATCGTAAGCTCTGCAGTACAGGGGTTCGATTGGCGATGAGTTTCATTCTTTTTTAATGCCCGGCCTTCAACACTGTAAAAAAAACTTTATTGAAAGCTTTATTGAAACAAGGGTAGGCCTTGATGTTCCTTGAAGGCATGGGGTACAGGGGCCCGCTGTAAGGTCCACAGTGGTGTCCAGGAGTAACGCCCTCGAAAGCCCTGAGTTATTTAGAGTTTTTAAACCATTAGAATGAAGCATTTGGGTATAATAAACCTCATTGGATGTGAACTAAACAGATCACAAAGATCACATTTTGACTATTTAATTAAAAATCTTACTCCGAAAAACAGGCTATGTGATGAAGGGAGATTGACATTTGGGTGGTTACGATGATAAGAGAAGAGTTTGCACGGAACCATGAAACACGCAAAATTTTCTACAGGAAATAATCACGAAACAATGTGTAAAACTGGAAAGGTCAAAGAGCACAGACGAAAACAACTTTAGACATTTTATCGTAGCCTATTGTTTTTATTTTTTTCAAATGCAGTAAATTCACTGCATAAAAAATTGACACACTTTCTCTAGCCACCTATTCTTTTTTCATATGTCATATTTGTCGATGGTTAGGGACAAGTGCTCCTTCCAGTTTTTTTTTATTACAATATTGTCAAAAATAAGGTACTTTAAAAAATAGGTTACAGTTTAGTTTTTTAAGGACGATCAAAGTTAAAGAGTTATAAGGTATATAATACTTCCCAAAATCAATGAAATGTAGTTATGAGTAGTTCTTACGTTCAAAGCTATGGTTGTCTGCAGTCAAAATGCCAGACAAGCAATATTCATTAGGGGGCTGCATCTTTGTAAGCTGTGGCCGGCAAAGCCCGTAACCGCAAGCACCAAAGGCGCGAAGCCGAGGCTGGGAACTGAGGGTCCTCCCGGGAATTTTTCTTAAATTTAATAGCCTTTGCGAACATTCTCGAACAATTCTAGAGAAAATTCTACGCCCTTCAGGTGTAATTTGCAAAGCTAATGAAACATATTTCTTATCATAATTGCAAATTGAAGATAGTAACCGTCGGTCAATTTGATGAGGATGGTGGTAGTTGGTGTTGAAAGTGAATAGCCGGTGGGGTTAAAAGGGCATTTGGAACAGTTACTTTCTCAGGCTAACCTACAGAAAGTAATAACGAGGCAGTTCCATCAAATGTTCCCTACGGACAGCAGTACTAATGAGACACCTATTTGTATTGGGCTCACGTGAAGCATGCTGCAATAGTTATCGGAAAATTCCGATTCCCTATTTACTGACGTCAGATTTCTGGATTTTGTAAACAAGGACGACTGTGAGTGTGTGTGATGACATACAACGAGTACTGTTAGTGACCCTTATTTTAGGGCTTCAAGTTACAAAATTGTAGCATGGAAGGGCGTCTATGCTTTGAATTGAATATAATTTGGGTACCAAACAAAGTTTTTCAACAACAATTGTCCCTTGCCTCCACATATTGAGCTCCATCACTGCATTGATTAGTATTCATTGCGAGAGCAAGCAAGGGCGGGGAATCTTTCTAGCATTTTAATGTTATTTCTTATTAGGCTAAAATTTCCTTCATTTCATATTTCAAAATTTATCCAATAGTTACAGTTCTTCCATAATTGCTCTGGTATCTCTTCCTTTCGTTCATTTTAATATTTTTTAATATTTTTAGGTTGCAAAAAGTAGCGGTGGGGTAAAAGCCCCTATTACCCCGTTATCCCGCATGTGTCTTGAAAATAAACCACCTTTTACCTTCCCGCAATAGGCAGGTGCAGGGACGGTCAGTATTTTGTTTCGTAATTATCACTGCATTTAAATGACCTGTATGTCTCGTTTTCAATTATGTAGGTATGTAGTTAGTTAGTTAGATGAGGTTTTACGGCCCAGTTTCTAACCAATTGGTTTTTAAGTCGAGCCGGCCATGGCCTTTTTTCCACTGGCTTGTTTTCCCTACTCCATTGCTTATGCTGAGCACCAAGCACAAGGCAGTAGGTTCCATTTTTAAAGTCTTCGGTATGACCCGGCCAGGATTCGAACCCTAGATCCTCCGGCTGCAAGTCGGATGCTCTAACCACTTGACCATACAGTCGGCCATGTACGTATGTAGACTGGATCTACGTCTAGGCCTATGGGTGTCCGTGTATTACAAAGGCATTTGTGTTTTCATGATTGTGTTTTTCTGTTCTTTGGATTCTTGGGGGTCTGGTGACTGACTAAGGTTGATTACTTTTGAATACTTCACCGCTGTATATGCATCCCTTTGTTAATTTGCGTGCAGGTAGCTATATTATGGTAATTATTTCGTGTTTCTGCATTAAGTGTCATAGGTGAAAATTGGGTTTTGTTTTAGCTCTCACACCTCTGGGGAGGTAAGAAAGCATAATAAACGGAAACTAAAACCGAAACAATAAGACTCTCTTTATTGTTGAAGTCTCTGTCCTTTCTGTTAAGTCTTTTAAGTCTTATGTGACCAGATGACGTAACATGAGTAAGTTAGCCTCTATATTCATTCTTTTTGAGCTACGGGGACAGTGTCATTTCTATCGTGATACGCTATTCAAGCAAGACATGGTAGACAAGAGGGTAATATCTGAGTTTCTTTTGTTAAAAAAAATGCAAATCCCATGCACATCAGATTCTCCACCCTGGAAATCATTTAAGTCTTTTTTTTCTAAAAGTTTCCCCCACGAATAAATTAACAAAACTAATTGCCTTTCATTATAAAAAAAAAAAACATTTCTGCTAATCCTCGTAATTGAAACTGGCCTTTCTATCTGCATATCAGAATCCGAATTAGCGTAGCATCTTCGCTCTGGGAGCAGTTTTCACTTAGGCCTGCAGCCAGATAAAGTGTTGAAAGGCGAGATAGCTTCCAGTGCATGGGATTAATTTTCAGGGGTGAGGTGCGTTAACATATATTGAGGCAGCAGTAGCTTCTCCTGTCCAAATTTCTACTTGTCGAAAATTTTTCTATCATAGCGTCGGGGTGGCTCCCTTATCCTCCTTGACTATGGGCATGTATTGTTCGAACGCACAGTGTAATCTTTCTTCCAATTGGACAACACAGGAGATTTTTTCATACCTACAAAGGGTGCATCTGAACCTGGTGTTTTGGAGAAAGGTGTTTCTCGGTAAAAGTTTTCAAGACATTGATCCCTATAAAAGTAAAGATATATAAAGAGGTGGACAGCGTTAGAAACTATTTCTTAAACGGAAATCAGGACGTTTTCTCAAATTGCAAAAAAAACCTACAATATTAAGAATGTGTAAGGCCAAGCTAGTGAAAACTTATCAAAACAATTTCTAAAGGAAAAAAAAACGAAAAGGTCCAACAAAAACCTAAGATACAAGAGCATTTCAAAACAGAAAGTTCTCATAGTTTTAGAGTCATAACTACCCCTATCCAACTCCTTCTTACAAAAAAGACTCCATATTCCCACTCCTTGAATGGTCCAACAAGAAGGATAGAGATACAATAGTGTGAAACGAAGATCTAAATGGTTTGTCTTTATGGCTTGACAACAAAAAATGTAGGATTATTTTAAAGCAGATTTGTCCTGCGACAAAAATGGCGGCCATCTTTCAAACTGGCCGCCATTGTTATGTATTTAAGCTGTATTTAGTAACATTCCTTTGTAGAAAATTTATTGTGGTCACAAAAACTTGCCTAATTAAAAGTCCCTAATTGCAGAGCCAAATTGTGTTTGTCCTAAGGGGTCATTGGAGGCAACAGTCTTAAAATGGTGGCTATTGGTTGTTATCGTACTTATATATATTGAAACATTTCTGTATACAAAGTGTTGCTGCCATCAAAGAACCTTAACGTCTTGCATTTGGCACACGATTAAAGGCCACTGACTGTAGTGCTATCATATTTTTGTCCTGTGACGATAATGGCCGCCATTAATTACTTAACTATATTTTGCAGGTAGCACACCCACATTAAACCCTCCATCGACTTACACACTAATTTGTAAAAGTAAACTGACCACTAAAACCTTGTAGAAGTTTTGCACCACGTACAAGCTACCCCTCACAAGAAAGCTGACAAGTTGGCCATTCATGCCAATTTCAATTTACCATACCATGACCATGTAGATTTTTTGCAAGCGAAGCTCAAAGCTTCCGTACCTTTACCCAGAGCCTTTTTACTCAGTCAAAGCCTAATATTCGGCCGCTAGCTTCTAAGCCCATAATTTCCCCCAAATTACTTTAATTGACCCCATTTTGCTACCAGTGATACTTTGTTTAGTCTCCTTTTATATCAAATTGACAAAAGACTCCATCCTATTTGGTAACATATCACAAAAGTTATCCCAATGTCTCCTATTGGTGTTATTTGTGAAGGAGAACAAATGGCGCATTAATACTGAGTTATTAATGGGGGCGTGCTACCTGAAGTCTTTCTGTTTACAATGTCTTATACTGTCATCACGAACTTGAGAGCTTGTTATGTAGAACATAGTTAAAGGCCTCTAAATGTAGGGCAGCCATGTATTTGTCGTGTGACAACATAGACGGCCATCTTTCAAAATAGCCGCCGTTGGTTGTGATTTTACTTACATTTTGAAATATTTCTTTATGTAAAGTATTGCTCTCGTCAGGAAAGCTTGATATTTGGCACATAAATGAAGGTCTGTAACTTAAGTATCATCTCCTTTATGTCCTAGGTCTCTAGTTAACAATGACTGCTACTATTTAAAAGGGCCGCCATTTTCAGAGTATATTACTGGTACTGTATAGAGCACAGAACAATGATTTGTCACCACCTATCCTTATAAATATGGAAAGCGGTAGCTGGCTACTTGTAAACGTAATTCCTACTGGTATCTATTTGTCCCTACAGTCAGAGGTTGAAGGTTCAGGAACCGGAAACCAGTCTGTCCCAAAATGCTGTTGCCTCTCAACAAATGGTAGTGGTAATCAATTTTGTTGATGCCAGGACTCGTCAAGGGCTTGCCATCCCCGTGGGCCCTGTTATTTCATAAGGGACCCAATTATCTACATATTCATGAAAAATGCTTAACTTTATCTAAGTAGCGTACCAAGGTAAGAGTACTGAGAGGCTTTCATTTCATCGGATTGCTTCCACATTGTAGTGAAATTATTGTTATGATAGAGTGAGACACAAAGATGATTAGCTGAGACCTAACCAGGATGACGTGTACAAATGGAATACATTAAGGGCTGCATGTGTAAAAGGGACATAGGCAAGAAAGAAATTCTACTCAAAACATTATTATCTCACTGCTCCGTAAGGAGGACGAGATATTGCAGTTACTATGTCTGTTGGCTATATACGGCAATGCCAGTTGAAAAAGCAACCGTTGCCATGGTAACAGTCAATTTACCCAAGATTCTAGTCTAAAGCGGGTGGGTACCCCAGGGTACTGAAGGAGGGGTTAAAACGTGTCCGTGGGTATAGGTGTATGTATGTGTGTGAGTGGGTGTTTAGGTTGTGTGTGTCCAATTTTGTTTTGTTAATATCTCCTAAACGGTGAAGCCGATTTTCTTGAAACTTGGTGGAAAGTAGTGTTGGACCGATCATCGATATTTAATATCGGTATCGGCCGATATTACACACTTTCGTTCAGTATCGGTATCGGCAAAATTTACCTTATACGCCGACACTGCCATACCGATATTTCTCATCTAATACTTCATAAAAATGTTGCATTGTGTAAGTAAGTATGACTGTAAATTCTTATTTTTTGATCAATAACATATGTTCGAACAGGTACGAAAATGAAAAACCAGATACCTGTATGCTACATGTTGAAGATCTTTCCTTGAAATCCGCCGTGTATTGATTAGATGCAAGGCCAGAAATATACGGCTTTACACCTTTGCCTGCATGTAGCAAACGCTCTTAACCTCTACTTTCCTTGATGTAGGACAACCGTAAAAATCGAATACTGGGTATGCTCCAGGCCTTAAGCGGGAGTGCGCGGCATAGCGTAGGCTTAGTTCGGGGTATTGTTACTCTTCTTATGCTATGTGAAGACTGTTTCCGTACATCATAGGCCTATATTCCGAGGTGACTATTATGCACGAGTAGTCGACAGATTGCGAATGTAAGTTTCATTCATACTATAAATAAGAGTAGATTTTTTTTTTGAGGGAGGGGAGGGGGAACTTATGTAATAATCTTTTTCCTTAAATATTTGAACGGCTAAACTGATTCAAAGTTTTGGAAACGTAAACACAGCTATTTGGCTGTTTTACAGTAGTTAGCATAGGGGTTCGGCTTCATTTATTTATGAGTCAATGATTCAACAGCAATGGCTGATCGGAATCTCGACGTTGTGATGTTTCTTGACATGATACAACGATGTTTTGCTTTGGGACTGAATGGGCCTTAACGTTAGGTAGCTCAGTTTATGCATTGACCATTAGTGTGGGAGCAGTTGTAAAGCGCCACTGCATATAGTTTCTGTAGAAGTGTGCGCATTATCATTATCATTATCATTATCATTATCATTATCATTATCATTATCATAATCATTATCATTATCATTATCATTATCCGCATGGATTAGTCATTAAGGCGACAGTTCATGCTAATTCATCAACATTAAGGCGACACTTGTCATTAAGG
>WURT03408862.1:0-20670 GCA_009936505.3 Holothuria glaberrima
ATACTGGTTTGATGTAGTACAGATTCCTTTGTTAGATCACCTATTCTCTAGCTTAAACTTTAAATAATTAAAATCAAAACATTTCCGAATTATAAATTCAATTTCGAAGGAAAGCTCTTACGAAAATCGGTATCAAACTGCGTAAACCTGATGAAAATATTAAATTCTTCTTTAATGAGTTATTTTCAGTCATGGCTGAAAACCTCTAACGACGACTTCGATCGATTGCATTTTTAGTACACGTCAATAGTTCACAATTTAATGCGTTCAGGTTTTTGGTCTTGAGTCAAATAACATGTGGATCGTCAGATGCAGATGTCCGATGAACAATATTTGACGGTTTCACGTCTGTTTCGAGGAGAAAGGTCTCTGTTCAAGTACCGAGGTTAGCATATAACGTCATACAGTCTGAGAGGAATTACCTAAGTTCTACGACCTATCGAAGATTTGCTTGTCACTCAAGAATGATTTTGTAATCAAAAATAGATCTTTAGCAAACAACTTCCCTTTGTCTGGAATAACTTTAAGTCTAAAAGTATATCTTGTCTGTCAATTAGCCTATGTAAATGAGAATCGTAGATGGGAGATATGTTTCACATTGAAATGTACTGATTACCTTGAAATATTGATGATATCACGAAATCATTTTGTATTACTGTAGTAGAAAACATTAAGGATTAATCCTTAAGGATTTAATTCGTAACCATCTTTACAAGAGGCAACGACTGGTTTAAAGATCGACGTTTGTTAGGATTAACTATATTTATTAAAGTTCCCAAGAAAAATGGCTAGCTTCATAATTGTAGCAACCCTTACTTGACACGCAGACAGGCTGACAGGTGGAAGGACACTATGGCACTTCTCGCGACATTGATATTACATACCTTCTTTCATTTGGGTCTCTTATCCTTTCTAGCACGTTGATGAGCGATACTTTGAACAGAAAAGTACAGCATGCAAAGTGGCAAAATTTTAAAGGCATTTTAAATTAAATAAAAAAACTTTGGCCTCATTTTCTAACAATTTTTTTTTATGTAGGAGCAGGGGCGTAACGGGGCTATGTCAATGTTCCCAGGGTTCGATGTTCCCAAGGTTCAATGTTTCGAAGCTTGCGAACATTGAACCTCGGGAACATCGAACCCTGGGAACATTGAACCCTGGGAATAAAGAACCTCGTAATCATCGATAACTATTGAAGTGAACCCTGGGGACTTTGAACCTGTACCCGACCCCTTTCCCAGTTGCAGAACAGTCGGAGTTACCCGGAGAAAAACCCACCAAGCTCAAGCGAGAGTCAAACCTATGAACGTGTGACACACATTGGTACAAAGTATGTAGACACTCTGGCACCCTACTATCCTAGCACATACGACAAAAACGTGTGTTTTTTAGCAAATCAAACAAAATGATTCAGTAGTGCATTTACATAGTAAAGAGACGTAAACAAGCTGAAGCATACAACGAAGTAATGGTTAAGGAATGACGAGTCCCCGTTCAGCCCCGTCTCTTGTGACTGAATTTTGCAGATCAGATATAAGTTCGTCATGTTCTTTTGCATTTAAATCGGGGACGTTTCTTGTACGGATGCCAAGTTAGGATCAGATACAAAATAATCGGGGGAACTGAAGTGTTCATTCATTGTAAGTCCAGATAAACTGAGACGATTACTATATTCTCATGATTTCTAAAACGCAGTCTGAAAGTGGTTTTCTTTTTCCTGATATAAATGTCAATGTTATCACGGGAGCTAGAAAATATAGGTTAAGATATGATATTTAGGTAACTGGTGTAAAAGTGTAAAATAGTATCTATACTTTAAGCATGCCTCAAGTAAAAACAAATGCCATGCACAAGGGTTCCCTGTTCTTTCGTAGGAAATTACTTGGCCAATAACTGCGTGGATATCTTTCAAAGTTCAACAACTGCGAAGCGCATGTTATTGTTGATGAAAGGAAAATATCTCCCGTGGCTATAACGAAGAATTCAACGGCTAAATGTAACCAACCATTATTTCTATTTCTCTCAGAGGTTTGTTAACACATTGTGAACCTCAAATATTCCCAAATGATCAGATGCTGGAAGGAGCTGGCCTAGTACTTTTATTAATATGTTGCCTTGGTAACATAAAGGTAAGCCTACACTGATCAACTTCCGATATAACTAACCACTTGGAAATGTTCTAGGAGCTTTCTTGTTCGGCTCGTCTGTACTTGCACACGTTGTAGGTCCCTCGATTCCGTTAAAGTGTACCTGACGTCTAACATTACAAGAATATATGTCATAGAGATTGGAAAATGAATATCACTCGTCCACCTCCCATTATCATAAATCATTACGTAATGAGATATAAAATGTTGAATTTTTCTTATTTAATTAGAAAAGAGCCCATTTCTCAATAATTGGTGATGTCTTTCTTGTACAGCTCACATTACATGCGTTTGTTTTCTTCTGAAATTAAAATGTTTATATGACCTTGAAAAGATCCCTTTTACTTAAATAACATGGTGTACAAAGGACATTCGTTTAGTCAAGTCACCCTATAACAGTAAGAAGGTGATCACATTTTGGTACAAGCTGCAGTAGCTTTCGGAAAAACAAAAACAAAGACCGTGGTCTGAGTAGTACACGAATGACATAAAAGAATATTTAGCGATCTACAATTTAAAGTGAGTGGATAAACTTCAGCATTTTATATCTCAGATTATAAATATCCTGTGAAGGTGAAAGTTGCATCATTTGGATTAATTTTCAAGCTCCCTAACATATATTTTTGAAATTTCAGTCTTTAGAAAATACACTTTAAACAATCCCGCCTGTAAGTTTCCGATCCTTCCAAACCCACAGAAAATGTACATCCTACTCAATAACTGCATATCCTTTTCCTTCATCCGGCTAATGGAATGAGATGCTACTTATATTATCGTTTTGGATAAGACCATGTTATTGATGAAGGTCTCCTTTCCTCATTTATTGACATGTCTCCTGTAAAAGACCTTAAGTAACACCTCGAGTGCTTTGAACAAATGATCTTCCCCTAAACGCCATGAACGCTACAGAAAATGAAATCAAGTTAAAATGATTCTTTCACGATAAAACAATTAATTCCTTCAATGAGGCAAAATTATCGATCCGCAAGTGTTCAACATCGATGAAACATCTCAACAGTATAATTGATGCATAGTTCGTTATGTTGCCTTCATTAGATGCAATTTTGTAATGTGCGTCGGAGATTTGCCTTCAAGGGCATAAAAGTGCAATTACAAGACAGAAATTCGTTGTAAAAACGACAAAATTTTGTCACTAGAGAGGACTTGGCAGTAAAAAATTCCAGCATATTTTGTAAAACTTCAAAACGTTATAATATAAGAAGAAAGTGTAACATGCAAGTACGTATTGAAGAAGTACAACAAAACCGGGTTTTCACGGTAAGTTTATTAGTGTCAAAAGCATTAAGGCGCATAATGAAGACGGCATCAGGCCTTCCGAGTTGGAGGGGGGGGGGAGATGTGGCTGGGTGAAACATCCCCAATAATTTAAGTATGAATGATTTTTTGTTTAAAACATCTAAAAAAACCTTGGAAAATACCAAAAGCTTCGTAGTTGAATGGCTCAACCCTCAACATTTGAAACCTTTGCACAGTAATGGGTATTGAATATTTCAAATATTTCGACTGTTCTTGTTTCAGTATCTTTGCCACATTGATACAATACTGGATATTTGATGCTGAAAGAAGTTTCTTTGGCGATTTGATCTATGGCTCTTTGAGCAGAATATACTTGAAGCTAATACGTCATTTTGGGAGGTTTAGGGAACTTTTCCATTAAATTCTTCGCACGACCATGACCGACGAGACTGTCCATAATACCACACTCTTTTGCTGGCATATGAAGCATTCTGTCATTTATACAGGGAACATGACGGAATGAGTTGCTAACAGAACCAATAATTACGTCATGTTTGGTTAAGCCGTTTGTAACTTTATAAGGCCCTTTCCATCAAATCAAGCTCTAGTATTTGATATACTTTCTAAAAAGGTAAGATTTGTTATACATTCGTGATCGTCAAAAAGTGCAAAAAGAATAAAATGCATACGTCCTTGAAATGGCTTTTCTGTTCGTATGTTTATTTCATAAAATGTCAACCTTTTAAGTAAAGTATTATCAATCTGTCAGGAAGGATATATGAAAGGGTGCAATCACCTCGATTTGTTTCTCGACAGCTTTACAAATTTAAAGCTAAGTTTTGTAATAAAACAACAAAATCTAAAAGTATTACAAAATGTAGAATGTTGCTACGACGACTCGCAACGACAGTGTATGAGAGCATAGTAGCCATTTTCGCTTAATATCACTTTTAGATATAAGTGGATGGATGAATGAGTTCAGTAAAATTAATAAGCGACAAGACAAGATGTTCCCACAGAACTGACGGTCATAAGAGTTGGCAATAAACAGGAAAAGTCTGGCAACGAATTGGGAGGATATGCCCTCTACTGCCACTTTATTTTATGGACTTCTCAAGGTTGACTGGTACTGGGTATATTGTGACAGAGGGGTTTCTTCAAACAACACCTTTGTCAATAATATTATTGAAAAGAATCAGATTCTATGGAAAATTTACACCTTTTTCGATCTAAGTTTTGTCAAATTCAAGCCCCTAGAACGTTGTAAATGATAGAAGGGGAAAGTAAGCAATAAATCACGTAACTTAACACCTGTTCGACAACTAATAAACTTACTCACTGCCGTCAAGAGAGTTGTCAACACAAAATTCTGTGGTTAGCAACGACTTGGTAAAAAAATGGAATATTTTTAAAATGATCTGCTAGGTCAATAAAACTCAAGTGTGGGAGTAGGTGCAGCTAGGGAACACCTCGTTAACGAGCTCTGCTTTATGACTAGATAGATTTTAGGCTGACAGGTATTTTATTGGTTTGTACGACTGTGTCTTTTGTGGGATCAACTTCTCATGGAGATTTAGATCAACTTGTCTCTGTCGACATCATAGACGTTACAACAGTCGCTCCTTGGACAATAGGGTCGAAATTTGTAACGGTTGATATCTCACCTCTGGTGCAATCTATTCACAAATATTTTTTGTTTTGTAAATCACATTTTATTAATCAAACCAAAATGCTCCAACAGGTTTTTATGCCAGTAATGGACAAACTGTAAGTTGGAGACAAAGGTCAGAAAGAATGGTATTTTCAATCTGCAGTTTCAGGACTTGTAACGACTAAACCCACCTCTAGTATATATTTGAAAGATTTGACTCTACCAGAATTGTATTTTTTCCCTATTCGTACTCGTTGCAAGTAAAAAAAATTATTGCTGGTGTTTAATGTAAAATTCTGTGGTGGTTTTATCCATGGAAAAGACCTATTGTAATATTCCCAAGCCGATGTAAGATTGTGTACAAATACCCTCATCATTTGCACTAAGTCTACAAGTGTAACAAGTATAAAGTTGTATCATAACAGGGCCAAAATTGTAGTATTAAGCCATTCCTCTTAGCAGAAACCCAAAATTTGTTTGAGTAGCGGCTGCGTTCTAGGAGGTACGTATTTGCTCCACAGAACTCTATTTTGTGTTTTAAAATTCATCCCACTGGATATTCAGACAAATCTTTTCAAACTAGTCTTAGCTGACTTCTGGCAGGGCACCTATTAAGGTAACCTACTCAATGCTATTATAAGTGTACAACCCCTGTGTAAATGTGTCACATCCGTACTCCTGGTGTCCTTAAAGGGGCTATTGCATCACCCCGATCATATTAAGAAATATCTCTGAATACAATTGGTTACTGCACTTTGATTGACATTAATTCAAACATTAGCTTCACTCTGGTTGGTCAATGGTCATGCAGTCAGTTATGTTCCCAATTAAGCTCTCACACATCATTTTGTAGATATGGCCTTACGCAGTTGAAATTTAGTGCAAGCTACTGTAGTTTTTCTGAGAGGTGTTTTAGACAAAGGGGATTTTGTTTGAAACGAAGAAGATCTAGAATAAAAGTACATTGTGTAGGGAGAATTTTACTGTTTAAGCCGAGACTTGTACCCTTTAAACAAACAAAGTTGATGTCGGTGGTCATATCACTAACCTAACAAAACACAAGCAATTCATGTATCTGACTCAAACAATTTGAACGCCGCCTTATTTCTGTAAATTACACACTGTAAAAACAGTTGGGTAACATCTTCGCTAACACATGGGTACGTATGTGTACGTATCGTATGTTTGCCCAACAATGTTGAATGAATGGGTTTACAGAAAGGCTGGTTACCTTAGTTGGGAACCAACGTTTCTATAAACCCATTAATCAACAATTATAGAGGAAGTTTCAACCTATTTCAGCATTTTCACATACGTACCCAGCGTTGGTGAAATTTTACCCAACCTCTTAGAGTGTAAATTATTACAAGTGTTTCCGTTCGGTGTTCTTTCAGTTGCATTAAACTGCACTGAATTTTCTTCTTTTGTCTAAAATCTGATTTACATGTTTTTACTTTCATCTTTTCACATCATCAATCGTCAAAATCATCAAAAATTTTCACTCTGTCTGTCACTACGCCCTGTCACTGGGTTTGTAAAGTTTTCGTATCTCCAAATGTATCCATTGGAAAATTGACAGCTATTACTGTTATTTAATTTCCTGTCAAAATTTATCAATTCGACCCTAAATTGCTGTTTTTGTCCTCAGGAAATGCAGACTTGGATATTTTCTTGATTGTAAATACATCTCCGGTAGTAGAGACTTAAGTTTCTCTGAAGTGTTATATAAATACTTCATTCTAATGAATATATTTTTAGTTTTATTTTTTGGACTAGTGCCAAAGACGGTTAAGTTGTGTAGTGGTAAATTACTGAATGAATTGCTTCCCTTCATGTTAGAGCCTATTAATTGATGAAAATTTGTCCAATAAGTGTTTACAAGGATATAGGAAGGAAACAAATCAAAAGGGGCCTCTAATCTACGACAAAATGTTACAGCCAAAGGCTAAATAGTTTAAAGGAGGAGGCCAACTAACGAACAGTTTCAAGAGATTTATCAAAAATATACAAACTTAACTTAGGACTGGGCCACCTGTAGGTTAAAATGCCACACGACGAGAACATGCAAACGAATTTACAATTGTTACTCGTCTCCTTGATAAGGATATGAAACGGGACTAATAAAACAACATGTGTAGTTACACTTTAGATATTATTTAGTTACCATGGACAGTATAAGGCGATGAAGAAGGTATTCATAATCCGACTTCATTGGTTATACTTAAAATGTACGATTAAAATGGTCAAAGTTTTACTTTTTACTGTAAATTTCCTTTCCATATATTATTCTGCCTGTCCTATTTTCTCAAATTTAAAGGAAAATCTTTTATAATCACGGGTATTGCCTCAGGTCAGGTCACTTGAGCATTTATCGTGGAACCGGTACATGGTGACCACTCTTAGGAAGCACACATAAAACATCTTTTGTCTCAATAAAAAATATGTTTCAAATTTTTAATTACAAATTTTCACTAGCCTAAATACTAGTACTGAGCTGTCAAAAGGCTAAAAAGAATTCAAATTAGAATTTTTCTTAATAAGACCATACTTTAAAGTCCCTAAAATCTTTCTTTAGACAGTAAAAATTCTCCCTGCTAAGTTTACTTTTTGCCCCTTTTCCATTTTCACCAGGTAGATGTTACTCTAACCATCTCTCCGTTTTTACCATACAATACCGATCTACTATACCTCCCATACAAAGCTACAGCAACTTAAACCAAGTTTAAATTGCTCAAGACAATAGCCACACGCTACTGTGTGTGAGCAACTGGGAACACCACTGAATGCATAATCATCATTGTCCAACCGAAGTGAAGCTAGTTTTTCTGTAGAGTTCTGATCATATCAATAAATACATTTGGGCTGGATTTTGGGGCCTTTAAAGATGAAGTAGTCAAAACAATGTTCAATGATCAACAGTATCGGCCTAGACAGTGGAAGTTCTCCTCAATAGTTTGCTTCTAGCCCTTACACTGATTTAATAAAATCCTGTTTAGCGCACCTTCACTGTAGCCTCTATTGAGTTAAAATTGGTCAGGACCATCTCCACACACTGAATGTCTTCTATGCATCGGGTGCAAAACTGACTGCAATTGACCAGAGTCAAACTACTGTTTGAATTAATGCTAATCAAAGTGTAATCATAAATTATAAGAGATATAGGGATATACCTAAATATGTTGAGGTGATGCAAACTCCCCTTCATTAGTTAAACGTGGTTTTCATTGTGATTGTAATTTATTGCAAATTTTGTCATTTGTGACCAATAAACATTATTTTGACTATTCTACATGTAAAATGGGGAGAATCTAGATCTGATCTTAGATTTTATCTTGAGTATCCATTTCTGTTCACAATTTACGAAAATAACCTGCATTTAAGGGGTAGAAAAGAGCCAGTTTCGAATCTTAATGGATTGGTTGTAACTGCAACGCTTTCAGAATCCTATACCGTTAGCTATTAATGCCGTCATGGTAACCGGTGGGAACAATAAATGTACTAGTATGCATTAAAACCTGGTTAAATAAAACGTTAATCAAGACAAAAAGGGCATGCAGTGAAAATATCTATTTATAGAGTAAAAATTAAAGCACACATGGTGCAGATGTGACTGGATTATTTTAGGCGAATAAATAACTTGAATGACATCATATCTTCATGTGATGAATGTGTTAAGCTAAATGTGTGTAAAAGAATAGTCATTTACCCCTTTGTCCCATTAGATGATAATGTTAAGGACCTTCATGAGCCAAACACTTCCTTTTGGGAACATGAAAACACCGCTATGTAAGTCCTTCGGGAACCCTCTTATTAAATAACTCCCAGCAGGTCTGATGTCGAACAGCCAAAAAGATGAACTGAAAGTGCTATCTTTATGATCTTTCAGATACTTTACTACTTTGCTAGGGTTGTAGCTGGCAATAAAGAGAAAAAAATTCACCGTAATTTGAACCATGCCTTTATGAAAACATCTATTTATTTGCATATCGTCAAAATTTTCCTCCTGAGGAGATAATAGACGAATCTTCTGCCTTGTGCTTAAGGTGAAGTTAAAACATTGGGCATAGAATCAATCTTTGTAATCTTCCATGTGATTCGAAAGGCTGGAGAAAATGTCAAGAGACCGATGAAAAGTGGTGAGATTTGTTCTGTATTTTCAAACTGATAAAGTCAGCATCCTCCTTCATCTAGAAGCCTTTTGCCAGCCACAAAATCCACATAGATGTATATATATATATACATAAATGTAATATGTCAATCTCTTCAGGTTTTACAGTACCTTTTTAATTCTCAGACTAGGTCATTAGTAAAAGGTTTAAAACTGAATATTTCACGATTCATGACATAATCCCTCAAAGGGGAGAACCAGCAAAAATGAAACCGAAGAACCCGCACAGATCTCCATGCAAGATACAGCGGTAGGAATATTTTTCAATGACTGCATCAAACTATGCGTGACAGGTTTTACATTTTGTCTCTTTATTTCGATTTTCCTTCCCTTTTCTAGACTCCGGACGGATTATGTCCCTTCAAATGAATTGGAAATAAAGAATCAAAATTTTAAATTTTCGAGAAATTTTTACAGATTCTTGCACAGAACAAATTGATATTCAGAAATCAATTTTCTGCCTTATTTTCAGCATCACTTTTGAATACCGGTTTTTCAGAGGCCTCCCGTGAGGACCAAAAAAAAAGAACAAGCAATGAAGAAAAATCAAGCCTCGAAGCATCGCAAAAAGGTTGTATGTGACAAGTTGATCAAGTTTGAATTAAGTGTTATGAAAGTCCACCAACGCTTTGGTGTTCTTTGTCAGATGGAAATTATACATTACATCTTGATAAACTCAGCAGCATACCATGAACAAGCACCATCTTCGGCTACGAATGATCAAATTCGCCTAAAGACACTTAAGTGTCTTCTGCTGTTCATAAGGACTGTTTCATGTAGTCGTCGTGGTCGCCGTTGCCGTATGCCGTTGTCGCCATTACATCGCCATCGTCGCGTCATCGTCATAATCATGATCATCAGGTTTTGGAACAGTTCTTAAACAGCTGTTCTTTGACTTCCATTCAGTTTTCTAGTAATCTGTCTTCCGGGCAATGATGTTCATTTCACCCATATTGTGGAACGTTTCATAATTAAGGTTGAAGCACTTGCAAAGAGATTCTTCAATACTTGCAAATCAGGTATGTTTAGTTAGTACCACATATATTTACCATTACCATCAAACTTCCTCTATAAGATACGTATCACGTGTTACCGACGAGGTAAACACCGATCACTGTATATATACATATATATATATATATGCGCTGAATTATTTATGTGCTTTCTAAAATTGCATAACCTTATCATTCCACGATTTGTTTTAAGATAATTGACCTTGTTAGAACTAAGTATCTGCTTTTTCTTTCAACACTTTTATCCAAATTCTGCAGTGTCAGATTAGTAATTATACTATTGTTTTAGTTATATTTTTCTCACACTTTTTATTTAGCAATTCAAAAAAGCTTGTTAAAATTTCTTTACATACCGTTGGCCATGTCAGAAAAGCTAATCAATATTTCAGGTTCTTTTGTCTTTCGAATATACTCGGGAAATCGCAGGTAATAATCTCCCTAACAACTAACCATTCTTCTAAGTAAAACAAAAAGGATATATCTTTCGTTTTCTCTCTAGGTAACCCTAGAGGCAAATACCCTCGTCTGGACCAGCTTCGGATGAGATCACGTTACGTATAGATATGAACGACATCAATGAAAACACTCTTACATCACTTCTAGCATTTCTTATTTTTATCATACAGAAACTTATCTGATTAACCTTCATAGAAGTAGCTTATAGAAAAGGGACCTTTCATGAGATAGTGGATTTGTGAGACTCTGCCGATGGCCATCGCAGTCCCTCCAGATCGTCGAGGAAAAATGGAACATTTAGCTGAGCTGAAGTTTATCGACGAGGAAGCTCTCCGCATGACTATCATGACTACCGAATTCGAAATCTCTTGCAGAAACATTCTAAGCGTTGGAATAAAAAACTTGCCATCTCATGCCTCAAATTGATAAACGGATTCAAGGTTCTGTTTGATAACAACGCACGGTGAATACATAATTAAATGAAGCTTAGGCTATCTATTAAATACCTTAGTCAGGTGGTACCTCGTCTGTGAAATTGCTTAAGAAGAATTTAGATCCTGGAAGGACGAAACCTCCATTAATTATACTTATTCTGAAGTCATAGGAGCTACAACTGAAATTCGCGCCTGAAATCCTTACGTTCAACAGACAAAAGAACGTTTTATTAGTGCAAGTTTTGCTCATAAAGTCACCATGTTAATTCAGTGTATGTAAACGATCAGAGTTCTGATATGGGAGAACATGGGTAAGAGGATCACAATATCTCATGGCTCTCCATTTCGACGAAATGAAAACACATGTCTTCTCGGTAAATGGAGACTTGAAAGCATTCATTCGAAGTTCCAAGTGTTACCAATTACAATTTGCAAATTTTGTTCAAAAATATGCCTATCCAAATTCTCATTATTCGAATGCAGGAAAATCCAGCTGAGCCTGTTGCCACGAATGTTGACATTTCGAGGGCAATATCCCCGTAAAGCGAAAATGCAGTCACTCCAATCAGCGTTAGTATGCCTCGTCACTCTTGTTCATGAATGGCCCATCTTGATCATGTGACAATAGTTTTGTAAGTGAATTGTGGAATTCGAGGAGAACTTCTCCTTGCTTTACCTATTGTTTGTAATATTTATGTTCAAAATACCTTAAAAAAATTAGTCCAGACCCAAATTTAGCATTGTGTAAATTTTTCATTCATTACCCATGTTCGTTTTTCGAGATATAAACAACTGAAGTTGACACATTTTCTACATAATGTCATCTTGAAGCAACCAGGTGTGATGTCATGGCTTCACATTAAAGGACAATGTTTTGCTTTTCTTTAAAATTTACTACCAATTTTATACCTACTCTAAAATATTCATACCAAAAATGCATCTTGAGCAGTAGAATTTTAAAACATTACATACCTTATGGGCAAGATAGCAACCCTAATCGATCCAAGGTCAAAACAATAGGATGAAAAATAAAGAAATGAAAAACATTGGTCCTCATTGTGAAGCCATAACACCACACTTGTTTTCTGCAAGTTGACTTCTGGTAGAAAATATAGCTTCAGTTGCTAATATCTTGATAACCGAACATGGGAGTTGGATGAAAATTTCACCAGAATGCTTAGAATCAGTTTCTCCGTATTATATCAAATATTAATTTGGGTTTGGACCATTCTTTTAAGAGGTACTTGTGATGCAAGAAGAGTTTTGCAAGAGTTTCCTGATTTTTCAAAGCAAAATTTGGGGCGACTGCCTATTTCCTTCAAGTTTTAAACGTTTCTCCAAAGTTAATATTTACACAGCTTGTAGCAATTGCAGCCACATAGTAATAGATGTATGAACTTTTCTTTCATTCGTAGGCCCTGCCCTATAGGACGACGAGGCGGGGACAGGGATGAAGCGGGGAAAGGGGTCAACAGACTCCTACTCTGGTAGAATAATTGTTATTGGTCGGGGGCAAACATGCATTCAACTTTCGGTCACTAGGCATCTAGGTACTTTGCCCTTGATTGAAAGTAGTCCCGTTCTCTTCTGTTCTCCCCCTTTTAAACTGAGGAGCTGGTTACACACAGCAGCCGTCCGACCTTTTGGTATTTAATATAAGGTTTTGCAAGGAATCTGATTAACTGTTAGGTATACTTACAGGATGCAAGGATGAAGGCCAATATATCGTCCATCAGACGTTGAATTATCATTTCAAGAAAATGTAAAGAACTTCAACTACTCAGAGTTTTCACGCTAAAGCGTTCATCGGGAGATCGAGATGAGTAATAATTTTGATGTCTTCTCTCTGTCCGTTTTTAGACCTTATCCCCTTGAGTGATTATCTAGCGTGGGCTGTAATGTCAGCAATGTCAGAACATTTCTCATCCCTTCTTCAGGTGGCTGGGAGACCAGGGAACCACTTCTGCAAGCTTTTCGCCTTGAAAAAGGTTGCAAACGCCAGAAGTACTCCAGTGGGTGTTGACCGTGCAAGTATGCAGCAACGAATGGAGAAATTACTGCTGCTCCGCTTGAGCAGGAAGCTGTTTGGTATTCCCCCTGGGTTTGTCCCTTCACTTTTAGACATCAAATCTCACAGTTGTAAGGGATCATACTTCCACTTGGGAGAAAACCAAAATTCTCCCGAAGGGGGGGGGGGGAGCTTATGCAACTTTGTAAATCTTCCTTATCTTACATAGACAAGGTTTAGCTAGAACTAGGTCACTCAAAAATCACGTTATTTTTAAAAACGGGGTGGTGAGACACGGATTAGGACGTATCTATTTAGTAGCTTTGAACAATTTTCATACCGAGTATAGCCTACATTTAATTTCACAACATTGAAAATGTATGGAAAATGTACACAAAGAACGCCCTGAATTGTGGGTAAAAAAGGCAAAATGAAAGCCCCCATGACCAGTGTTACCCCTATCGCTGGATAACTGGAATTCTCTTAAGAGCGGACCCGTAGCCAGCTTCACATTTTTAGAGGGGCAAGTGTTGTGATGGGGAGGGGGGTCATGAAATATTCCACCACATTAATTAATATGCAGTTTCAAATTTCATCTGGGGGGCAGAAATATTTTTGGGGGGCATTGCCCGTGGCTACGGGCCCGTTTAAGAGGGGTAATCTCTGAATAGATTGGTAGGTGCTTATCGGTTTCAGAACTTTTAGACGTTTTTAGGAGTACTCTATTTGGAACACCCTTGGCCTAATTGTTTCTGTAGAATGTATAATCTTGACAACATATAAAGTACTTGTAGAAAATACTCTCAATGTTATTTGTTTACACCATGATAAGAACCGACAAGGCCTTCCAAGCACTGTAAGATCACCCAGCCAAGTTCAAGGGCAGCTTTTTGAAAAAAAATGACACAGTATTGATAGTCAAGGATGACACATGTACAAAGAAGACTGAGCTTAAGATTACCAAGGTCACTACATCCTCTTTTAAGGGAATAATTTAGTATTTTTTGTTGAATTTTGTAGGCATCGGGTTTCCTCACAATGCCAAGGACCTTCAGATTCATTGATTTTCTGTCCAGAGAAGACGAGATACTGCAGGCATAAATCTGTTAACTTAAAGCCCAAGACGATCATTTCATGGTATTTATTTTTTTAAACTTCTAAAGTTCTGTCTACAAGAATTGCATATAGTTTAGAATATTTGCATGTACCTACACATTGTTTTAAGAAATAGTGTTTGTACACACTATATAGGGCGAGGAGCTTAACTTAATGCGCCATGTCATATCGGGGCTCATGACGGCTTGAATACGAATAAGCTAAAATCAATTAAAGGATTGGTTTAAGTAATCATTTATACTTAGTGGTAAAAAAGGAACGGAACCTTGACATTCTGGTGAAATTTTAATTCAATTCCGATGTGTGAAGTTTCTCAAAATAATACCGAATGGATTACTGCGTTTGTAACCGACAGTTAACATAATGGATGTGATGTTATCTTGTCACTTTGATGAGCAGTGCTTTGTTTTCTTTGTTTTTCAGTCTATAGCTTTGACATTTAAATACAAGGGATAGAAATTTTCCATAGGGTTTTGGCTTTTCAAAAATGTGATAATTCCATCTGCTAACATCTCGTGAATGCAAATTTCACCAGAATGGTCAGGTAGTACCCCTCTTATATTCCAAAAAGGAAGTTTAGCTTAAAAATTTTACGTAAGTTTTTTGTAATGTTTATTCATGAAAGTTTGGTAATTTTAATCTAACCTGTCAAGTATGTAGCAAAGTCATAAGCCTAGAATTTTGTATCAATGTAGAAAGCCAAATTTATCCTGGCCTATCCTATCCTATCCTGGCCTACGCCAATATACCTGATACCGTCAGGGCGTATAGTTTTGTTCAGAGTAGACAATTATGAGATATCCAACGCCTGTCATACAGCAGATTGGTTCTACCCGTTTATTTATATAGAACATCCATGGCTTACAGGACCGATTTTTCGGAAGTGTAGCAAAAGTCTACAATTACAATAATATACAATTAGAGGTTGGAAAATGAATCTCATTCATCCAAATCCTATTCTCATAGCTTACTTCGTTGCTGAGATATACAATTTTAAAATTTATTCACCTTATTTGAATTAGGCCTAGTCGATTGCACAATAGTTTGTTAAATCCTTCTCGTACAACTCACTTTACCTTCTTTATTTCATTAAGAAATTTATACCCTTGGAAAAGTAGTTGTTTTATTGCATAGCACGTTATACGGAGAGGGCTTAAATAGCGTAGTCAACTTATAACAGTAGGACAGTGTCCTCATTTTGGCAAAAAGTGCAGTGGCTTTCGAAAAAGCAAAGTAAAAAAAAACAGTAACCTGAGTAGTACAAGAATGACTTACTTCATTCTTAAAGTGTTGTGAGGAAGCAATCTCAACTGGATTCATTTTCATCCTGTTTCTCCTGTCAAATTGTGTCACATCGGATAGTAACACTTTTGTTTTACACGTTACCGTATCTTGCCAGTGACGTTGTTAACGCAAAATACACAAATGAGAATCGACACCCCAATTGTCCACAAAGCAGATTAGTAAGTTGATTTCTGGTTAGTTGCTGCAAATGAAGAGAAATTAAAATCTTACCGTTCAATGTGGGAAGCTCGAAAAAGGTAGCGGTTTCGTTTTAGTATCACCTTAAGGTCATTCAACCATTGAAAACTAGTTTTTAAATCTTTGAGAGGTCATTTAATCAGTCACATTTTATCGAATTATGAGCAAATCAGGCAGTGTGCGTGGCATTAACTCCGTTTGATTTAATGGTGATGAGAGGCAACGTTGCCATTGTAGTCACAATACTCAAACACTCAACCGGCTGTGCACAATCTGTATCCGTATGAAAAAGAAAAAAATGCACTCTGCAGTAATGAAATATATATTGTAGGAGTAAACGGTCGTAGGACCAATGGGCAATAGGGTTTAAGGCAGTCACTAAACAAACGTTAGTGTGGAAGTACCCTCCTCTTTACTGACTAAGCTTCTTTGCTGCAAATACTATCACCTTTATCGCATCAATTCGCCCTAGCAACAGTAAGGAAATGCAGAGGATTAAATCATTAGTGGATGTTAGTATGCGAAAGGAAGACAATTCAGTCGTACGATATTTCTCAGCTTTAATCGTGTTAATTACGCTGTATTGATGTAATCTGACACAATTTTATGTAAATATACAAAGGTATTTAAGGCAACCCCGCACCCACTTGCAATGTGCATTTGCAATCAAAAATGAAGCATAGCGGTGAAAAGCTGGCGCCAAGCTCTGGGTCACAATATTTCGAAAGCAAACCGAAACTGGACCCTTATAGAGACTGGGCGCGTGGGCTTTTCTCAGCATCGACGGAGGTATTAAAACTGGCACTTTTGACATACCAACATGTTGCTGAAGCTTTCACAGTATTTATGTTGTCTTAAAAACTTTATCCTGGGCTACAGACCTAGGCGGGAGAAGCGAGAAGAGATAGCATACTATGCCCTATTCGGGCAGACTTTCAGGGAAGATGCTTTTTGTTGGGATATTTTTTGTGGCAAAATGACTCAACTTTCTAGTGAAAGTGTTCTTTTCCCAAGTTCCGTCAGCTTATTGTTGTAACACGGCCATTGCCTAAACAAAGATTCTGCACGGACGACATTGAGTTATAAGACTGTTTGAATGCTTTGACCAGGGAGGAAAGTAACACCTCCCTGCTTTGACATTAGGAGTTCATTATATGTTAATGCCTCTGTTGTATATTTGAATAGGTTTATACTATTGACTTGGCATGCTAAGAATATTTAAAGGAAGGGTATAAGCAAAAAATGTTTTTGACACGCGAGAGAGAGAAATTAAATCTAAGTAGTCTGGAAAATTTTTTTAGTCTGTTCCGACATGTAGTTCAAGAGGCATCAGCAATTCAGTACCAATGCACTGCTATATAGTGTAACCCAAAGTCAGCTTAAAGCAACCAGGGCTTATATCATCTCCTCACATTGATGGGCAAAGCTTTGTTTTCTTTTTTACTTCAACTTGTTGTTTTGACCTTTACGTTGGTTGGGATATGAGCCTACTATTGGGAATTTGAATCTTGTTAAATTCCTGTGCCTGTCATGCATTCACATTACGCTGACATGAGATTATGAAAAAAGTGTGGTTGAAGTTTTTGAAGAAAAACAAAAGAGAGCCCATTTATATGAGGTTATGTCACATGTGCTTGCCTCAAGCTCCTTGATGTTGAAAATGCCACAACATCATCTGCTAATATATCGAGAACACACATCGGTTTTCAATACACGTGTCGACCAGAATGCTTACAGTAAGAAACCCCTCTACCATATCAAAACTTGATTCAAGCATAATGAACCTTCTTTTAATGGAAGGGCCAAGACTGGTTTGCTATCCTTGTATGTGCCATGAGAATATATTAGAATCAGTTCAGCTTTACGGAAAGGAATCTGGCCTTAGTTCCTCAGCTTTCTAGCTAGTGACCCTCCTATGTCCCTACGTTATGGAACCATCCGACAGGTGTCTTCCATTGTTCAAAAATGAAAATGGAAGTACTATCTTGTTGAATCATTTAAAGATCGAGTACCTGAACGGGTGCTATGACGCAAGGACGGTGGCACAGAATGTTAGGTACACTATAGATATAGGGATTAGTGAACCTTAACATCATCACACCTTACTGAAAGTTAGAGCACCTTTCATTTTGTGCCATCTTCAACCTCGCCGGTCAAAAGCAATTCTTATTTTTAGGAGGAAAGTCAGGGACGAACTGCTTTCAAAAGCAGAACAATTTTCCTTTCTGGTAGTTGACGAATTTCTCACACAAAGGTAGAAAAAAGTCCGTAAACATGGTAACAGGTGTAAGAAAAACATTAACTTTCAACTTCCGATAAGCGTTGTCAATAGATCACTTCCTTGGAAGGCCACAAGCGACAAAATTTAAATCTGACGAGAATTCAGCTGACATGTTTAAAACCGAAGTGGATTGTACGTAAGGTTCAAGAAACCAAATTTCTTCGGTTTCAGTTTTCTTCTACTAACTAACATGATAAATAAACAATAAAACCCAGACGTGAAGTCCGTCTAGAGGTTATTGCCTGCAGAAAACATTACTTCATAATTAATGTAGAGGGTGACTTTGGTTTGACATAGACTACGAAGGCAAGGGAATTTTTGTTTGTTTCTTTGTTACCATCTTGGAAACTCGAGCCTACAGCAGATACCTCATCCGGACTTTGATATAGACACGGAAATCACCTTAGCAATTCGAAGCGGATGGAAATCCACTTTCTGAAACGCTGAAATGTGGCGCAGTTTTGTGAACTTGACGAAGGTTATGCTTGATTGCTAATTAAACATAAAATTCCCAGAAAAAAGTACGGTAAGATGGAAAAAAGATGATTGTACCGTGATTCTTAAAGGGACAGGCAGTCACCCGAGATTAAATAAGTATGCCTTGATATCCTATTTCACCAGTCAGTCTCTTCAAATCACGTGGCAAATTTTTGAGGACTGAATTGTTATATTCTAGCAAAATAGTTCCTTGCCTACGTAGTAGGCTGTACGGTATATTCCTTGTTCAGTCATATTCCTTTTTTGGAAAGCTGAGGAACTGAGCAAACAGGGTCCGCTTCGCCGGGTAAGTAGTCCCTTGCTTTATCATAAGAATGTCATTATTTGAGTTCTGAAAAACAATGACAGATATTCGTGAGGGAAATGGGAAAAAAATCGTCATTTATGAGTGGATGTGTCAGAATAAGTTTGAGGCGATTGCTTATGCTTCTTAAGTTGAAATAAAATTAATGGACTAAACTCTGTCTGTAATGCACGTAAAAGGAACTGTCGAACAGTATTTTCTTTTAAGCAGATCTACTGTTTTTGTAAGTGTTTTGATGTCAGTAAGAGTTTGCTTGTGTCTACCTTTAGAGTTCAGGAAAGAAGAAACAATTACAAAAATAAATTGTCTGATAAAGACTGATCTCAAATTCTAGGAATTTGGAATGTAACCCAAACCTGGGATCGAGTTTAGCCATGATCTTCTAATTGACATATTTTGTTTTGAAAAAAAAAATATACTTATCGTTCGAGCCTAAATAATAGTGGTTTAATGCCGTTTTAAAGTTTGTCATTTCAATCTTCTCGTGCATCGTTTTGAAAAACAAAAAAGGTGCGTAGTTCGAAGTTTTCTGTTTTTTCTCTTTCATGTGCTTGTCTTAAAATCGTGATTAGACCATTTTTTTAAAGGTAGTACTACCTGTCCAGGCTGCACTGCAGTTTTTAGAATTTTTGTACGATAACATTCGTTAATTACATTAAATGGTAGCTCATCATGTGGCAAGAAGTAGTGGAGTAGCTTACTGAGAAAAGGGGCTTGGGGAGCGAGCGCCCTACCCACGATAGTCTTTCGACCCCAGGAACCCTAACTGGAAAATTCTCCAGTGAAATCTCATATGCCGATACAGTGTTTGAAATTCCCCACTGAAATGGTGGAGCTCCCTACAGCCCCCTGACCATGAAAAATTTGTAGATATGACATTAGTAATTAATGGTATTGCAAATTAAAGGTTAAAGATACAGTCCAAGGTCGATTAAACACTTAGAACACATACCATAATGCGTCATGGGTGGTAAACGATACTAATGATCCCTCCAAAGGGAAACACTCTAAAAAAGGTCTGGTCAAATTTGAACCGAATCTGATCAGAGAGGCACCGAACAGAAATCTGATCAATAATTTGACTAGATTTGGTTCAGAAATGATCAGAATCGGCTCATTTTTGAGCCGGATCTAGTCAAATTTTTGACCAGATTCCTGTTCGGTGCCCCTCTGATCAGACCTTTTTTTAAGAGTGAATACTACCTTTGTTGTACAGAAAATTCTCATACTTTAAAAACAATGATTTGTAGATACATGATGATAGGCAATTTATAATAAGGCAGCTGAGTAACTTTATTAGTAAGAAACATGATTCTCATAGAAAGAACTTCACTGCTTTGTACCGAATGAATAATTTGGTCTGCACCTAAACTTTCCAGTTTTGAAATATCAAGCAACAGGCATAACTTTTGTAATTCGTAGACCTAATATTTTTCCGAAGAAAAGGTACTGCCAAAGTCTATCGGTAAGACTGATTGGTTTTATCATGATAAAAAGTTCTCCCTGCCTGTGCCATTTTGATACTATATAAAAAATGTGTTGCCTTTAAGACATTGACTGAATAAATTTTAAATTTATCACTACATGGAAAACAATATCTAAAGAATAAATGATTGATTGATTGATTGATGATAGGAACACTACACATACATCATTTAATTTATTTTAACGGACATGCAATCATCTTACATTAAAGTATTATACCCAGGTGTCGACTTCATGAAAGGCTCCTTCAAATCATGTGACAATATCTTTGTCACTAAACTGTTTGATTAAGACTGAAAAGTCCTTAATTTACCTTCATTGTGCAATGTTTATATTTTCTGAAAGTCATGAAAGATACTTGGAATGAAAA
>WURT03408973.1:0-23043 GCA_009936505.3 Holothuria glaberrima
ACCACAACCACAACCACAACCACAACCACAACCACAACCACAACCACAACCACAACCACAACCACAACCACAACCACTACCACTACAACCACAACAGTAATAATAATACAGAGTATGATGCCGAGCATTTCACAACTATCTTATTTTTTTTTCTAAATATTCCAGGCGAACAGCTTCCAGCAATTGGGAATTGGGAGGAGAGAGGAATGCAGGAAGGTGATATTAGGCCCCATAATGGTTATAGCAAAGGGGGTGAAGGAATAACAAGCGCATTCCAGAATGCTTTTTCGTCGTATTGTATTAAAAATCACCATCTATACCGATAATGGCTTCGCGAAGTATCGGTAAATAATTCTGTATTACGGCAAAGACGTACTTCCAAGTCCCAACCTTCCACATCATGTTACAAGTTAGTTTGAAAGATCTCATATTGATGTAAGGCACAGATGTTTGGATATGAATCTCTGTTTTTTTTTATTTTTGTGATCGGAATAGTACCCGTACCATGTATTCTTACCTTCGTAATGGTCATGAGATGAACTGCAAACCGTGACGCATGCGCGTGAAGAGCTCCCGAAATTTTTCGTTAAGTTAGATTTTCATAACAAAACCTGCATTCAGAATCTGCATCGAGGCACTTCAATTGCCGAAAAAACATGCAGGCCCCTCAAAAAGCCAGTCTTGTACCCTGGTAATTCGTAAACAACTTTGTACTTTTACTACTGTGCTTCTCTGGGAGTTGCTCTCAGAAGATACTAATGATAAGAACAACAGTGTGGTATGGTTTGAAGCGCCCGGAGCGCGCGAAAATTTTGATAGTTTGTGAAAGATTTGAAAAAATTCTGATAGTTTGAGAAACATTTGTTACAAAGAAATGATTACAATAGACCTACCACTCTGTCGAAAACACACCTCACTCTACCCCTACAGAAGTTTATAGCTTAAACGCCTTTTGGAATCATTTTAAAATTTTCAGAATTTTTTGGTTGAACTCACGGTCCTCAGAAGGGGAGGGGGCGGTACAGCTATCGAAAGTTTTTGAAGTATATAGTCTATTCCAACCCCTTGTCGTAGTTTTATGGACAGACATCCTATCACCAAACATTTTACTTTGGTTTTCGCTCGACTGCGTTTCTATCCTCTGTTTAACGTCGCTACACTGTTAGAAATTTCTCTAAATTCATTATTTGTTGGTTCGGGGGAGGCAAAGTCGACTCATCGTCCCCTCTCTTGGTCGCCGTCATGGGGAGAGGTATAAGGGGAGAAGGTGTCCCATCCCCTTTTGAATTTTGTTTTGTTGTTTTGTTGTTTCAAAAGGCTTACGTAGATGCAAAATGGTACTATATTTTGCATCTTTTTATACTAGATCCCAGTGTTCTTCACAGGGCGTTTTAGAGGGGCGACCCGCCCTCCGAGTGAAAATGGCCGCCAGTCAGAATAGTTGTTGCCCTACAAAAGTCAAGCTTCCATTCTCAAGTCCATAGCTTCATAACACGTGTACCAGTCATGTACTAGGTTCAGAGGTGGTCGGTCCAAAATTCCCTAGTTTGTGTCAACCATGAAATAAAAATAACGGCTAGAGGTAAGAACTCAGGATTCCATCGTCTGTATTTCACGGTGAACTATCAAAACAAACAAAATAAAAATGCATAAAATAAAATGAACGGCCATATAAGAGAGTGACATACACAAAATGTTCCTAAAAAAACACTGTTCTTCCAAGAACCTAACAACTTACAGTGATTTCCTAAATTGCAATAATCATCTGCCACTACTGCAAATAGGCAAAGTGGAATGTCGCCCTCTATTGCTGGGATTTGAAGTAACACAGACTAAGGTAACCTTCAGTTAGCACACCGCTAATTCAATGGGAATCCCCGTGGAGGAGGTTACCATACGAATTTAACACTCTAGAAAAACCTTTTGGGGGACAGATTAGACCATGTTAGTGAAAAGAGTGTTCAATTTGTGATGTTTATGTGGTAGGAAAATAGTTGAAGTACTTATTTTGCAAAAAAAAAAAACAAAAAAAAAGAAAATTGAAGGTATTTCAGGCACTTTTTTTGCAATATATCCTTCCGCGATGCAAAACGGCATTTTGAATGAGTAAAAAAACATGGAAACACCACTCCATTATACAGACCCTTCTAGGTCAAAATCTCAACGGTCATGGAACACAAATTTGCTACAAGGGTCCAGGGGCCACGATATGTACCCAAATGAGTGTGTAAGTCAATGGAGGAATAAATGGTGGTGTGCTAACTAAAGAGAATATTTCAGAATAAATGAAAATTTGCAATTTTTGTGGATAAAAAGTAATTCTGAGCCATCCTGTGTAGGTAAGACCATGTGTGCATATAAACCTCTCAATTTCACGCTTGAGTAGTTTTTTGGGGGCCAAAATCCCGTTTTTTCGAGATTTTGCCGTACTAGGGTGTGGGGGTATAGTTTAGTGAATATTATGTGTACTTTCATCTCAAGTTAGTTTAATTGAAACATCTGATGACCTTACGTCTCTCTCGTTAAGAGATTACAGGGACCTAACCTGCGGATTAATTCACTGGTAACATGTATTGTGTGGTCGAGCTTTTTGCTGCATTTGTGATCTTACTAAACATGCATGGTTATCTTTAGAACAAAGGCTGCAAGCCTTAACTGAATTGTACGTACCATTTATTTGTTATTACCTAATTTTTTATCCTTTGCTGGAATTAGATCTACTGTTAAATATTCAAAGGCTTGTTCATTGGCCATTTTTCAATAGACAAATGGCCAGCCTGTACCCAAGTTAGGCTGCAGTCATGCAGAAGCTAGGTAATTTCTAACAGTATTTTAAAGCATGAAAACTCCTGCTTCATGATGCTTTCTGCAAAATTAGGACATAAAATGGTGTTGTTCTCTTAGGGAGAAAAAAAGACGTAAAGACATTCATACACATAACTAGTTTTACTTGAAGGGTTTTGTCACTTTTTTGGCCAGTAATGATGTCAGCCCAGACTGAAGCTCTGTAGCAGTATACACTGTGTACACTAAAAGTGAAGGGGCCGGAATGGGGGAGGGTAGAAATTGCAATGTAACAGTATCATACAGTTTTTATTTCATCAAAATACTATTCAAGGGACTCAGTGATGTAACTGAGATAATTTTTTGGAACATTTTACATTATCGTGTGGACATTTGGATGCATGGGAACCATATTTTTGTTTTAGTAAGTGTCAAAGAGAGTTTGGTAGTAGAACAGAATGAACAGAAGTACATGTAATTCTTCCTCAAATAAGTGGTTTGAGTCCCTTAGTATTATCTGAATGCCAGTTGCACCTTTTGGCTGTTCTTAAGTTCGTGATAATTGGTCTACAAAAACCCCTTCTTCTAGGCTTCTAAACTGATGTGAGGATTTTTTATGTTTACAATGTGAAGCTAACTTTTGTGATATTTTGCGTTGGGTTGATAGCTTTGTGTAGGATTTTGTGGTCCCTGTGGAGTAGCTGAAGGTACTTAGAAATTTTCAAAAAAGTGCAACAACTTAATGTTTTAATAGGAATAAAATCAAACTTAAACCCAAAGTCATTAACGCGGTTGCACCGAGATCCAATACATTGCACTTGGTAACTCTGAATTTTCCACAGAAAATTTGTTACTTTCTCTGTTCATATACTTTATCGCAATCTTTCAAAAAAAAGGCCTTTTTTTACTTTTTAATACAACCAACGAAAGACGTAGAGTGCCAGTTTGTGTCATATGGTAGGCTACTGAAATGACATATTTAAAACAAAATGTCAATAATGACGTAACTGCCAGTCATCAAGCGGATATTTCAAGCAAAATGGGATTCATACAGACCATAAAAATAAAACGAACCTGTATGGGTTTCTGCCATACATTCACTGTAAAATTTTTATTAATATCTGCATGCCACAACTATAATTTCACAGAAAATTACTCTAGCAACAAAAATGATATTTATACAAAGAAAACAATCACGTTGCATTCTTGACTATGAAACAATTCAAACAGCGAATATACGTCATTTTACATATTTCATTGCAGTATCAAAATAAAATGGTGTCAGAGTGAAAACACAAATATAATATATCATCTTAAAGCCCCTACACTTATAATATATTTTTCCTAAAAGGAAATAGTGCTTCTTAGGCAACATCTATAGGTATCACTGGCCAACCCTTATACACTTACAATACATTTCTCCTAAGAGGAAATAGACAATGCTACTAAGGCAGCACCTATGAGGGTGCCACTGGCCAACTCCTGATAAACATATAATGGGTTCCTCCTAAAGGAAAATGAACATTGAAACTAAGGCAGCATCTATAAGGGTGTCACTGGTCAACCCCTAATACACAGATAATACACTCGCCCTAAGGGGAAATGAGCAATGAAACCAAGATGGCATCTACAAGGGTGTCACTGGCCAACCCTTAATACACATATAATTCATTTTTCCTTAAAGGAAATGGACAATGCATACTACTAAGGCAGCACCTATTTTTGGAGCACCTATCAGGGCGTCACTGGCAAACCCCTAATACACTTACAATACATTTTTCCTAAGAGGAAATAGACAATGCTACTAAGGCAGCACCTATGAGGGTGTCACTGGCCAACTCCAGATAAACATATAATACATTTCTCATTTTCCTCATTTTTTGAGCCACGTAACCTGACATAACCCATTATTACTGAGTCTTATAAACCCATTTTTGCGGATTGATTCCCAAAGATTGCGAGGATACCCCACTCCCCCTGCACCCCTCCCTCTGAATTCCCGCCCATTCACCTCCTTATCCCTCAGACTGACTCCCACCTGCCTACCCATGATTTCACACCAACCTGGGCTGCCACGCTTTTAAAAAAGTTTAAAAGACCGATCGACCGTTTATATGGTGCCTAATTGCTTATTAGTACGCAATAGAATTCGCAATTTCTCAGAATATACCATTATCGTAGCCCAAGTAGCTCACAGAACGAATATTAGAACAGACATACCAGGAAGTCCCGCAATATTTCCATGTTTAAACTTGGCCATTTCACACCATCCTACCATTCTTCATATATGCATGAACATAGGGTGTACGGATACACATGTTTAGCGGTACACGCAGAGATTGAAAAATACTGTAATTTCTCGTACCTTGCCCATGCAATGTCCTTGCCATGTACTTGCCCATGCAATGTCCCTGCGATGTACGTAAACTTTAAAACAGAGCAAGTGCGTAGCCTAATTTGACTCTAATGTGCTCGGGCCCGTAGCCACAGGGAGGTATTTTGGGGTAAGTCCCCCAAAAATATTTCTTCCCCCAGATGAAAATTGAAACTGCATAATAATTAATGAGGTGGAATGTTTTATGCCCCCAAACACAGCACTTCCCCCCAATCACAACACTTTCCCCCCTAAAAACGTGAAGCTGGCTACGGGCCCGAATGTGCTTTCATCGGGCGTGTCACTTAACTTCTCTACAGAACATGGAAATGGTCTAACGTATCGGTGTTTGCGTACATTTTGGCCCTTAATCAAACGTTCAATTAGTGACCGCGATTTTGATACTTGATTTCGTTTACTAAATTATTTGGGTTAAAGAAGTCATTAAATTGATCGTTAGATCTCAAAATACAGGTTTTAAACGCTTTTGCAAAGTGCAAATTGCAAATTTCGTTGTGCATTGTCGGTAGAGATGGATACTGTTTAATCAGTAAAGGAATTTTAATTCTGACAGTTGAAACGTTCTTTATATTAAAAGGATGTGGGAAAAATATCGGAATTGTTAGTGTATATTTTTCACATGAAGTCAGTCTGCAAGAATTTCATCTGCCTCATCTCCCTCATCTCTACTGCCTTCAAGGGTGTCATTCAATGACTACAGTCCTTCCACTTCAATTTCTTCTGGACCTTGGAGCTCTTCGGCTGGTTTCAACTCCTTATTGAGTCTTAGCTTAGAATGGCCAAGCATCTCGTTATTCATCTCCAAACCAACAACATTTCTCCCTTCTGAAAGGGCTGCAATACATCCTGTGCCTGCACAAAATGAAAAATACAAAAACAAAAGTCGACAGCTTTTCTATTAAAATACTGATTCTTGGAAAAAGTTTGAAACTGCCAATAAATATTTTAAGTTCTTTACACACAGACTGTGCATGACCTGTGGAACGTCTTACAAAAAGACAAACAACATTGTGAAACTGCAGCCTGAACACCTTAGATGAAGCATTTTTACACTTGCATGACTCTGAAAACCCCATAGTACGGTTTCATTTAAAAATGACCATGTTAAAGCTTCTACAACTAAGTCATCAAAGACCAACAAAATGCTGGACACATTTGGTCTTTGCAGCTTCACCTCTAATTATGACCTCATATGACATTTGACCTCTCACAAACTCATATGGTTACCTCTCTTTTAAAGTAACACATCTATTATCAAGCATGAAAAGAATCCATCACCCCTGAAATGATTTTCAAGGTTTTGGGGATTTGATAAAGTTTTACACCAATTCAAGTAAGAAGATTGTCCCTCATTGCTACCTTAAGATAAAAATACACACATACATAGACCCATACACACACATCCTCGAATCCCCTGTGATTGCATAGAATACCTTTGCTTTCAGCAAGGAAACAAAAAAGAGATGTTTACACATCTGTGGCTATGTGACTTGCTTGTACCACTACAGGCATCTATCACCCACTGCTTTGGTGTGGTTAATGCTGCAACCAGTTCTTGATACAGCTCCAGAGGCTTGTGCAGGATCAACAACAACTCCATCTATGCAGAATGAGGGATCCATGTCAACTAAGTAGTTCCTGTTATGTTTCCCTTTCCAACGGATGTTGTTGTTGAGTCCCCTAGTGGCAAGGGTCACACCTTTAACACACTCTTTCAGTAGTTTACTATCAGCTAAAAGATGAATAAAAGGAAGGAAAAAAGTTGTAAATAACACTCATAAATTGTGAATTGCTATAAAATTGCATAACTTCCAAGCACAAAAAGCAGTTAAGAGATAGTTAACATACAAAAATTAAGAACACACCTCCAAGTTATGTAACCTTAATACTTTGTCACTACACATTCATTGCAGTTTAACAAAGCTGTATATCCTACATTTCTTCTGCACTGTTGATGACATTAACATTAACCGACATAAACAAAAACAAGTTCAATGAAATTGTCAAAATAATCTGAATTAACCACCAGGTTGCGTCAGTAATACCTCTTAGACAAAGTCACTTGACAGCATGGTTCATACTAGCCAGTGTCGCATTACAGGTTGCGATGCAATTGAGCACACTAGTAAAATTAAAATTCTAACGCCACCCAGATTTGTGACATTTATTCGATTCGATTGAAGTTATTTGTAAAGGCAGTCTGGTACCACACAACAATTTCACTTGATTCCGTTTCATACCTAATTTTTTTTACATTTCAATTTCAACCTAAATACTATCATTAAAATGAGTCAATTTCCTGTATGAGTTTTTAATTAATTCAATAATTACACTCACTTGCTAGGGCCCCCTCGTCATCCACGATGCAATATGTTATTTAACGTGCACAAAACTTGATTAGTGAGATACACGGGGCCAACCATACCATAAACATATACTGTATCTGAAGAGCCCTCCACACTATGTGCTCTTGTGTGATCAATTTGTTACTTACACTTCCAGGCCAGGGGACATTCGGTGACCAATAATTGAGACTGACATGGAATTTTGTCAACAACAGAAGTGCTTCGTAAAATTTGTAAATTGTAAATATTTGTAAATACAAGAAATAAAAGAATGCATAGCAGTTTTGCTATGCAAAACAGACTCCTGAAGACAGAGGCGGGGACTAGGGGTCCATTGCCCACAAATCTGGCTTAGGTATGATCTTTTTTGTACTTACTTGCTGCTTGATTCCTGACCATGTAAAAGAGAGAAATTGGATCGCTAAAGTGCCTAGTCTCTAGGACAGCTCTTTCCACTGCTGCCATCTCCTTAACCGGACTCAGGACAGCAACAGTGAAGTACTCCATGTTTTCATTCAAGTTGACTGATGTGAAAGTATTAACAAAGGTTCTCACATCTGACCACATCCGGTCCTAGAACAGAAAGAACGATTTCAATTAAGTTTTACTAAATATCCCACAGCTTGTCAATAATTCTGTCAAGCATAAGATCAAACACAGTTATGCTACTTGAGATATCATGTTAATAATTCAAAACCTTGTGACCCTTAAAACAAAAGCCCAATGAGCATGCTGGCTTTTTGCTGAATGAAATAAAACTCATCCATGAGCACACCATAACAATTTTTTTTAGCTAATTTGAAGTTTGCCTGTAGCCCAATAAGTATGCTGGCTCCTTGCTGAATGAAATGAAACTCAATCATGAGCATACCATACAAAATTTTGTAGCTAATGTGAAGTTTGCCTGTATCTCTGGCGACTGCTACATTGTTTTCAAAGTTGTTGGCAGTGAATGTTTACTGTATTTCATCTCCTAAGTGCTGACACTGCAGAACAAAATACTAACATCAATGAAAGTAACACCCACCTTCACTCTGCTTCTTGCATTCTTAAAAAATACCCTCACAAGATCCGTTGGTAGTTAAGCATTTGAGCAAGTCCAGACTTTCACACACAAGACCATAGCACAGGATATTAGCAAGCCCTAGTATAACATCTAAACAGGAAATGTTACAAACTAAACACACACACACACAAATACAAATATTGCACTTCCCTCAACTTTGCAAACTTATACTGCACAACTTGCCTTATGCATATCCAGAACAATCAGTGATGCTCCAGTAAATGCAGGCATTTCTTGACACAGTTGGTCCCTATCAAAAGACTTCAGGTCACACCGATGAAGATGGCCAATTGCCCCTTTCTCCCCTTTAAAACTCCCTTCACACGGCAAATTTTCTTCGCGAAGTTGTGCGGAAAATGTCTTTAGCTCAACAGGGGTTGAGCGGAGATTGAATTGAGAGAAGTGTTCCATCATTGGCCGAGTTGTTGCTGTTGGGAATCTTGACGCTGCTTCATTCCAAGTTCTGATGGCCATCAGATCAAGGAGCATCTTCTGAATCGTTCCCAGCTTGTTCAGGATTTTTTTCTCTTTCTGCATTTCTCCCACTGTCATGTTGCAATCCCTCACTTCCGTAAGCATCCTGTTGACAGCCTGTGTTGGGAGTCCTGGTAGAGGAGACAGCACGTATGGCTTCATGCTTGGGCCATTGACCAGATCTGTAGGGGATAGATTCTGTCCCTTGAGCTTGCCATTGGTCAGAACCTCCTGCAGAAGCTGGTAGCTTTCACCTTCCATAGTGGCAAGTTTAATCATTAACTTAACAGTCTCATTCGTTACACTCTGCATTTAAATGTAGAAATATAAAGCATAAAAAAGTTGAATTTGGAATTTGGCTGCTAGTAACTGCTTGAGTACATTGTACAGACACTATTTTGTTGTACTATGTAAAAAGGTATTTGTTACAGGAACAAGTTGGCTCAGAGTAACTGGATCAATAAAACTTATGCAGTAACACCATCATAATTTTGACAACCACTCCACCTTACCCAGAGCCATGCACAAAAGTACTGTAAAATATTTCTATAACCAATTCCGCCATTGCTTCAAATTGTTTAGGAAAAAAATTTGCATGCAGTATCAAGTGAAAGTTCAGAACTTCCTGCAGAAGTTGGTAGCTTTCACCTTCGATGGTGGCAAGTTTAATCATTAACTTAACAGTCCCCTTCGCTTCACCCTGCAGTAAATGTAGAAATAATAAGTTTAAAAAAGTGAAATTAGAATTTGGCTGCTAGTAACTAGTTGAGTACATTGTACGTACAGACACAATGTTTTTTGTACAATTTAAAAGGTATTTGTTACAGGAACAAAGTTGGCTCATGGAGGAATTGGATGTAATAAAACTCATGCATTAACACCACTGATATATGGCTTTCTTGCTTCCAATTGCCCTTTGACATCATTTGCACAGTTCTCTAAGTTATTAATAAATGAAGAAGGACAATAATTCAGCGTTAAAATCTGCCACCTGCACCCAGACACATAATTTTATGTCATTCTCTCCATTTCCATACATTTGAAATATATTTCTGCACTACTGAATCTGCAACACAAACAAACTGAAACATTTACTCTCTCCAGTCAATCTCCACTGCACCCCCAACTACAATCCATGGAAATTCCTGTGGGACAACCAACATATTCTGTATTCCAGAAAAGTCAACACAAAAACTATACTCTGCAACACAACAAACTAATATCATTTAATTTCCTGTTGTCAAAGAGGCTATGAGAGCCAGCTTTGTCTATACAACACATTTTGAATATGCAAAGTACTCGTCCCATCCGCCATACTTCAACCCCACCAATCACAGCAATAATACCAAAAAATTGGATTTTTAAAAGTGCAAGCCCCCCTTGAATTAATCTTTACTATGGGGGACTGGATCTAGCATGGCTGACTGCCTGTACTATCAAATACCCACATAACATGAAGGCTGTTTCTGACAATAACTGGCCCCTGTTTGTTTTTTTTTTACACAGATTGGCCAAGTGACTTCATTACCACATGCTCACCCTTTCTTTTAAAGTCATGATGTGACGAAATTCACCGATCTTGTTGTGCCTGTTTGTCAATCAAAGTTTGGCCTCTTCACACAGGGAGTTACTATAAATGATGTATAGTCTGCTTTTAAAAACATCTTGTGCTGGGTACATAGCAGCGAGCCTCTTTGCAGCAGTAAAATTATGGCAACCTCCTATGACTCTGTAGTGATATCCACTAGCCTGTGTACAAGAAAGTAAACATTACGTAAGTGTAATTTAAAGTATGATAAGCCTTGCTGGATGGAGTTTCTAATTTATAAAAAGAACTAAGTACTAGGAAGTACTGAGTACAGCTTATGAAAATGATAGAAAATGCTGTGGACAAAGTTGTAAACATTCAGAGCAATGTAGACTCCAATTTCGGATAGTATAACTGCAGATAAAGATATCAATATGTTTATTGAGCTATTACATTTACTAACCAAATGTGACGTAACTATGCCCCACCCCCTCTTTTGATGGCCGATAACCAATTTAGTATTCGTCTAAAATTCTGAGATTGACGTCCTAAAAGTTATGCCTACGATCACTTGAAGTCTTTTCAAATTTCAGTGCTATTGTTCTACACACTCCAGTTGGCATTCATTTCACAAAACGTATGAGGCATGGGTAAAAAACTCTAACTAAGCAACATTTTCAAATAATTTACTTCGCTAATTTTGAGATGCGCTACCTCTTTCTTTAGAGGTGCTAGCACTAGCTCACATGCTATCCTAATGTTTTGTATATATTAATGTATGATATATGTCAAGCATAGCCTAGTCTTGTTCCTTCAAAGCAGTCTCGACCAAACTGTCCTACGAGATTATGTTGTACCGTAACAGTATCAAACTCTCAGATCACAAGGCAACTACAGTGTTGCAAATGTGTGCTGGAATTACCTCTCAACAAGTTGTCTTTGTGCAGGAATAAGTAAGTAATATGTGTGATACCTGCAATCCTGCACCAATCGCCAACCCTGAGAGTTACTTTAAATCCACATGCCAAGTACAAAAAGTATCCTACTTTTCAATCTCACAATACCATACATTTACCAAGTATGACAAGAATTTTGGATTTTTACCCTCTGGTGACATGTCATGACCTTAGTCGTCATGAAAGCGTAGGTTTCCCTTTTCATCAAACTCAAAAAGCAACTTTGGCATTAAAGCACTTACACTACTTTCTTTAAAGTGAGAGACATCATCCAGGGTGTCAATAATGACACAAAGTGGTTAATAAAAGTGTCCTGAAAACTCAGTCATATTTCCCATCAAAGCTTCTCTCAGTTCCCAGTACACCAAGCTTCAGATGGGCTGTAGGAATTCGTGCTGTGCCTGAAAGGATGAAAGAAAATCGCGTTTTGACAATGGGCTTGTATCTCCGAACAACACCTGTACAATTTCTGCACCTATGAAAGCACCTGTGACAAACCTGTGTCAAACCTGTGGCAAAGTGTGGCAACTAGCCAACCTGCGTCAATGTCAAGGGACAACACAGATTTTCACGCAAAAACCTGTGGAAAATATATGTGAAAACCGGTGGATTTAGAACTCATTGCCACACCTTTTTTGTAACGGTATCGTGCTGCAAGCCAAGTGTCATGAACACACATACATGCACAGTGTGTGTGATTGCATAGTTTCCATCTGCCTCTGTTAAAGAATCAAAAAGGAAATATTGCATAATATCTAGGTATACACCGGATATCTGGTCCGGCCGGATAAAAGAGACATATCCGGATCCGGTTCGGCCGGATCTTTGAAGAAATCCAGCCGGATTTTTCTCAAATTCTAGCTTAAAATACCTCCATCATCAAAAGATGCAGAAGGTGCATCCCTAATAATATCTCACCAAGGCAAGCACCCTTCAATTCTTCCATGATCTTGACATCAGCTGACAAATCTGTTTCCTTCCTTTTCTTATGCAGTAAAGGGAGCTCTTCTGAACTTGAGTTCATCCCACGTTTTCTAACACGGTTGATGTTCCGAGCAGGTGTTCTAAGAAATAAGGAAAATCAACGGTACTGTAACAGATTCCCTTCAACAAAATGCGTGCATGACAGTGTTGTAGTTGTGTACTAAAAGCCAAGTAGCAATAACTTTTTTTAAGTACTTATTGCCACAAGTATGAAGTACCACGGTACAAGTACTGCATTTCCCAAATACTTGGGTACTTTTCAAGCACTTTTGATGGGGCGAACAAAAAAAAAAAGAAACAAACCGTAATAATGTTACACCTGAATATTGGTACTGTGAAAGTCTACAACCAAAAAGCTTCAGCACATGCCAACTTTACGTACATAATAATGATAATGATAGATAGATAATGAAAGATAATGTTCAAAAGTATTTCTACGTCGAAACTTTCCTTTGAAAACGTTCCTAGCTGTCACTTTATATTGAGTGATGTTACACTCCTGTCATAGTTCTTCGGAATGTTTCACTCGCGAGTTGCGATCTAGTCACGATCCCACTACACTTAGGGTGCGTTTTAGTCAACCGTTAGTGTTGGCAATTGATTGACAGGTCTATTGTGACGTCACCTGAATGATGCTAGTGTGAATGTCTACAACCCAAAAGCTTCAACACATGCAAACTTTACGTATATATAATTTTCCACCACTTTTTTTGTTATTTCGACATCCAATACAATATTTTGGGTTGTCCCTTGCCGAATGTGATCTACCAGGGTACATGTAAACTTTACGCAATTACTTGTGGAGTACTTTTCAGCATTTTTGTTCTTTCAACAAACAATACACGTGAGAATACACACAAAATTCAAAGGGATTCTTACGATTTTTGCATTCTGTTGTAAAAGGCAACAATACACAAGGCTCAATTTTTTGTAAAGAATTGTTTTCAGGCATTTCTACGTCGAAACTTTTCCTTTGAAAACGTTCCTAGCTGTCACTCTGTATTGAGTGATGTTACACTCCTGTCATAGTTCTTCGGAATGTTTCACTCGCGAGTTGCGATCTAGTCATGATCCCACTACCCTTAGGGTGAGTTTTAGTCAACCGTTAGTGTTGGCTTTTGATTGACAGGTCTATTGTGACGTCACCTGAATGATGCAATCGCCATCGCAATCAGTCATGTGATCATCTAACAGAATTAATAGTCTTAACTGGTTGTTTAGTTCTGTTAGAACTAGGTCACACCTACTAACAGTTGACTAAAACGTGCAGTACACTTAGTTTTGCGACATAGGGTAATTTGGTAAGCTTAAAAGTGAGATTACAAGTGAACTCAGCTCTATGCACTGTACCTATGGATAATTGCTTGTGATCCTTCCACATCTGGCACAATGCTCCCTGGAACATCCCAGTTATAAGTGGAGGCTAGACTGCTGGAAAGACTTTTATCCATGTGAACCTGGGCCCTTGTAACAAGTACATTTGTTGCCCTCACAACTTCATTAAATTTGTCGCAAAATTTCTGCACATTCTCAACAAGATGCCGAAATGGAGAACACAAGTCATTGGAATTCCATACAAAGACATTGCATTTGAATCCTACTGCACCTTCTTTACTGTCTTTGAAAAAAAACCTGCAAGCAAAAGAAAAAATGGCAATTGTCTCAAATTGCAAGAACATATGACATTGGCTGTAAGAGCACTGCAAAGCTATTAATAAGTAAATCTAACAGGCATGCTATTTAAGCAACTATTGAAATCAACATAAACATAGTACAGCATTTATTAGATGGTGCCCTTTTTATCAAACTAGTGATGTTTTCAGTTATGCAATCAGTGGTTCTCTAACTTGAGTGTACCATGAGTGTTTCATACAAGTCCTATTGGAAGAATCATTAGTATCCTAATGATCCCTTCAAAGAAATTAACTTCAAAGAAACTTATATACCACAAATATCTCACACTTGCAACAAAGGTAAAGCCCACTAGTACTAGCAGACCATGCATGGTTAGTCTTACCGTACAGTAAGTATATATGGGACTTGTCCCATGACTAACAGATTTTGCTTTTAATTAAAATAAATATCCCTTTGCACACTTTTGTTTAAACCGTGCACAACTGTGCTGGCTACTGTCTAAATGAAGAAGATCTTTAACCTTTCCATAGTATCTACTCCATATTTTGAGATATTTTAACTTTTCGACGAAAAATGTTAGTCATGGGACACATGACTAATTAGTCAAGGCGCTAATTAATAACTGATTAATGAAATAATTTTTTACTTTGACCTTGCGTTGAGTTTTGAAGGTTCTTTATGGCCTGCCCATGACTAGCTAACACATTTTTTATATTTTTCTGCATAATTACAGCAATTTTTAAAAGTGCATGACCTGATTTAAAAAATATTTTCAGATCTTGGTAGTAGAAAACCTTGGCTACACAAAAATGAAAAATAATTGATATATAACTTAAATTTTGAACATTTATGTCGCAAATACCACTCAATATGGGGCATCTACGTATCAGGTTTGAGAACTGTCAGGGTTTCTCTTCTTGAGATATCGTGTTAACAAGCAAAGTGGTTATCAAAAATGTCACACCTTCATTTAACGGTTGAATTCCCTTTGTCTTATTATTTGCTCAGGTCAGACGAAGATATAGGCCCTAGGCTTAGGCTAATGGGAAATTTTGCCAGCTCCTGCTCCCTGGCCAACCTAGCCTAGGGTACCTATGCCTAGTTCTCACGTACTTTGTTCCCTGAACTAGACCTAGGCTATTGCTGTACAATTTTTTTTTCCCGGAAAAGATCCCTGAGGGATCCTGCGTCTGCGTGCGTTGCTTCAGTGAATGTAACTTTGTCAAGTAGTCCAGCCTAGTAGGAGGCTAGCTGCTAGGCTAGGCTACTGTAGCCTTGCATATAAGGTCCTGAAAAGCTAACGCTAACCTTAGGATAGGCTCCAGAAAAGTACTGCGTGTACCGTTCGAATAGCCTACAGATGTACGTGTACTGTACAAAGGTCTAATCCTACCCTCACACAGACCAATCATGCAAGGATGAACGTATACTCGAGTACTAGTAGGCGGCTAAAAATAAAGAAGCTGTTCAGGAGTTTGAAAATTGGATTTTGACGTATGCTAGGTCAGCCCAGCATATTGCAGCTGACTTGCATGTACGTACGTAGCGCATGACAAGTTAACATGATACGCGTGCGCTTACCTAGCCTCCAACTTGACGTCATACAAAGTAAATTACATACTGTCGTAACTGTCCTCGGCCCAGCGGCCTAACCTTAGTATAGGTCATATAAGAAGGGTACCCTTATGTACGTACGTAGACATGCAGGCTGCTAACAGAGCTAAGCGGCTGTTTTATCGCTTGCATAGCGCCGGCCTGCCAGCGGACACTTCGCGATTTATTTTCAGAAGTGCACGAAAATGTTCTTTTGCGTTTTGACCACCCCTTGACAAAGAACTCTTACCCCTTCTGCTAATTTTAAAAATGTCTGAAAATGATAGGATTCAGTTGAAAAAAAGAGTCAATGCGACGAAAAATTCTTTCACCGACTTTCCCAGTAAGTGGACCCAATTTAGTTTCAACCATTTAAAAATGTAGGCCTATTCTTGTAATTATAAACCTTAGGTCCACTTAAGTATACACTTGTGAAAATTATGATCAAAATTGGTGGTAGCTATTAAAGGACTCTTAGAGCACACTCTGAAAACAAATGAGCGAAATTCACTTTCAAAAAGACTGTGTTGATCCAATTCCACAGTGAAAAGCACGCTAGTACTTTGCAGAATACGATACTTAAACTTGATTGGTCAAAAGCCTGGGATTTTTCTTTCACGTCCGAAAATGAATTAGCACAATAGGCTACGATAGTTGATTGGTCAGTAGGTGAGATTTCTAGTTCGCGTCTGGAAACGAGTTAGCAGCATAGGCTCACCAAGCCATAGCATATACTGCTATCAGATTTTGTCCTCCCGATCCCAGACCCAGGACTCCTTAACCCCCACCGAATTTTGCACTGGCCCACAGATAGTAAACATTATTACTTACAGTGAAGGGATGTAGGTAAGCCGGAACATACAGCACTTAAACACCCAAGTATATATATATATATATATATAAACAATACCTAAAATTCTTAAAATTTCTTCATGCTCGGAAAACGAACGCGCTATATAGTTGCTTTCCTTTGGAATAGCATGAGAAATTAAACGCGTTAAAAGTGCGTAATTCGAAGATATCATAGAAACTGATCTATGAATAGGTCTATGAACTTCAAACCAGTCATTTGTGCGTTCATATCCAAGTGCACTTACGTGTTATGTCACGAGGGGAAATAAAACCCTTTTTGTAAGACTTGGTGTTTGCTGAGGAGTGATACTTGTTCGGTTTACAATTTTGTGGAAAATCAAATATTAATATTTTTGTAAGACATTCAACGTCCAGTTTGTTTTCAAAACGACTGAACAGTGATCAAGTTTTCCTCCCCGATATCAATTTGCTTCATGAGGAGGGGACCCTACTTTTCCTGGCCGCTGGCTTAAGAGATAACAGACATTTGTCGCGGGCTGGTGTGGACCTGTAAAGGACGAAAATGAACATCAGGGGCCCAAATCCCGGGGAAAGGGTGCCCATCAAGTGAAAAAGTGAGGGGCAAAACCGTCATTTGCCCCTTTTCAAAACGACTGAACAGTGATCAAGTTTTCCTCCCCGATATAAGTTTGCTTCATGAGGAGGGGTCCAAACCCTACTTTTCCTGGCCGCTGGCGTAACAGATAAGAGACATTTGTCGTGGGCTGGTGTAGACCTGTTAAGAACGAAAATGAACATCAGGGGCGCAAATCCCGGGGCAAGAGTGCCCATCAAGTGAAAAAGTGAGGGGCGAAACCGTCACCCCCCCCAATAAAAACAATTTGCTGTTCTCCAGTGTGTGTCATGCGCCATAGTCAGTTGGTGAGCGATATGCTCAAGGAGGAAAGTGTGCATTTTGCCCTCCCCAACCTCAAACAAAGATTTTCGCCCCCGGATGAGTATCCTGATCAGTGGCACTCAATTTCTTTATGTGGGATTTAGTAGTAGCAAGAGCCTGGGCAGCGACCCGAAGCTCCGACAGCCCCATGCCGTCAAACGGGCTGGTTGGAGGGGTGGGAATGAAAAAAAAAACCCTTTGTACTATACCATGCCAATTGTTGCAGTCTACTAAGTAATCCCAGAATAAGATATGCATTGTTCACAACAATGGTGTTGCACCAGTCAGAGCAGTCAGTTGCATGAAGTCAGAACCCCCCAAGGTAGATTGAAGATTGAATTCTGATTGTATACTACAGGTAGCATTGGAAAGCTTATGCCGGAAACTGTCTCGAATACTAACAGCTCCTTGACTTGTGTCGGCTGTGTTGCGTTTGTAACTTTGTATGGAAGAGTTTTGTTTGTTTGCAATTATTTGAATACGGTTGAAGATTGAATGTTGGTTGTAATTAGGTCGTAGCAACTCACAAGTACGGAAGCCGAGAACTGCGTGGGTGGGAACCATCTGAAATACCTTCTATAGATCGTTGTCCCTACCATATTTTTCGGTAATTATCCACTGAAAATGGGAGGGACAAAACCAACACAAGTGAGGGGGTACTCAAAGAAGTGAAGATTACACCGTGTACATTTAAAGACATCTTACAAATAAATGGAACTTTCCGAATATAATTATGTAAAAGAGTATATAATACGTGGCGCCATATTACTTTGGTTGTATTACCAACGTAGAAAATCCCAAAATATGGTACAGAGAAAACGCTGATGAACTAGCTGAAACGGGAGGTGGGCGGTAGACGTTAAAGGAGACTGAAGAGTGGAATGTAGTATGCAAAAACACAAGATAATTGAAGTAGCTCTATTAGAAGAATTTTACGTTTTTATTAGGGAAGCAAGGTAAGGATGATGGTATATATCAAATGAAGGTTTACGTTTTGTATGTGAGTGGTATTTTTAGAGAAAGTCCGCGACTGACTAGCCTACATTTAGGCCTAGGCCCTATAAAACCTGAATAATAGCTTGGCCGAGCCTAGCGGTGTCGTAGCGAGAGGGGCCGTTGGGTATCACACCCCCAATGATTTGGTGGTCTTCGGCAAATTTTTGGTCCGTCGGCAAAAAGGGGAGAAAGGAAGGAAAAGAAGAGGCAAAGGGGAGAGGAGGGAAAGAAGAGAGAAGAAGGAAAGGAAAGGGGAAGAAAGGGAGTGAAAGGGAAGACAGAGAATGGAAAGAGAAAGAGAGAACGTGAACGCGAGGCCAGTCTGTTATCGGCTAATTCGATTTTTGGCTCTTCATCTAATTGGCCCATTCCCATAGCGACATGAAAATTTCCAAAGTTGGAGGGAACCCCTTTTATTAGACCCCTCCCACATGACACTCGGATCACCAACATCCACTTCGGCACCACTTTCAAAAATCTTCGCTACGCCCTGGACATGCTGCCAAAATATGAAATAAAATAGGATGAAATTACTTCCAAGCTTGTCAAAATATTATTTTGTATCTATGGCGTTTAAGATAGGTCTAGTTAAAAAAAATCCAAAGTGGAAGGGAACCCTTTTATAAGACCCCTCCAACATGACACTCGGATCACCGACATTCACTCTGGCCCCCACTTTAAACAATCTACTTCAATTGGGGGTGGGGTGTAACAAGTATTTTCTTAGCTCATTGCCCAGCTGAAAATTCCAGATGGGTCCAGTTGAACTGTCAAGGCTAAATTATACTTCCAGTGGGAGTCCTTCCGCATATAGGTTAACAGCCGTCGACCCTTATTGCCGAAATTTATGGTCTTCTAGCCTGGACTGAGGGCAAGAATCAAGCCTACGGTATCCTTCCGGAATTTCTGTATTAATGCGTGGAAGGATATATAATGGGTACCTCACTGACTAAATGTAAACCCAGACTCCAGTCAACTTCTCACCATTCCTAGTCACGATAAGCTCCTGTTTATGTTTTTCTGTCCTTTTACATCCTCTTTTTTCACTTCTCCCTTTCTCGTGATTTTCCTCAGTTTCTTCCGCCTTGTACTTAATTTTCGTAGCCTTGACATTACTTTGACCCCCTGCTGCATCCGGTCTTCTCAGTTTGGCCAGGCAGCTTTAACAACTGATCATAGATCATCTTTACCTTGTCATTGGTTGTTTTTTCTAACAATGGGGGTTAAAGGCTACCGTATAATTCCTACCTTTCGATCACATGCGGTAAGTAGTTGAACGGTATCAGCTTGAGAGTGGTTTATTTTTTTACATTGTGTCCCGGCGTATGGTATTTTTCTGTTATTTTGGAAGTTTTCGTCTCAATAAGCAAAAAAATGCCAATCGAGATGTGCTAGTGCTAGCCAGTAGGTGGCCAAGCTCCTTGTGAAGTTAATTACCAGCAAGCCGTGCGTCTTTGGAATTCTATGAAGTGTAACTGTTATAATAGTTTAACACAGACATGCTACCATGATCATACTTCTTATTTTCCCACAATTGCTGAGACAAAAAATAAAAACTACCACGTCATAATCTATCATTTGATTTACCATAGACAGATTGAGCGTGAACGAAAACTGTAAGACTTTTCTAAAACTACGGATGTCTTTAAATGCCGAACATAATTTCGGATGTCATTTAGATAAGGTCGTTGGTGCTGCATTACTAGAAACATTATTTTAATCGACATTTACATACTGAGTCTAGACTCCACTGTTCCATGATTTGAGTTGTTTTCAGTTTTATTTTCAGTTTCAGTTTTGGTTGCAGGTTTGTTCAGAAATTTTGGAGAAAGTATGAAATATTAGACTGCTCACGTAACAGGCTGTACGGCATATTCCTCAGTCATCAGTAACCCCCCCCCCCAAGTGAACGCAGAATGAACCGGAACAAAACTAGAATTTCCGTGAGCTGGGATGGTCGATTCAATGGTTTAATTTATCACCCGCTCACAACGCAAAGCAACTAACCCGTTCGTTCTCCAAGCACGCAGAATAGGGCGACAAGTATTTCAGAAAAAAGCACAGGGAATTGTTGCAATTGCGCTCACGCAGGGCACGTTTTTCTAACAATCGCATTTTCTGTAAGGCATACGAATTATTATACTCACCTCACTGAACTGGGCGCATGTCAAACTGAAGAGTTATATTGATCTCACATTTCCTTGTCAGATTTACCTCAAACAACATTTTCATTTGTGTTGCTCTGTGTGCAAGTACGTGCGTCTAGATGTATGAACAGCGTCCTATGAATTTTCGGGTTGAAAACTACAGCACATAACAGAATAATCTTAGTTGAGTTCTGGTTAGCGGTTTATGTCATGACAAGCTTCTGTGCACGCACTACATGAATACATGACCCCAGAGCTGTTTATTATATGAATCTGTGTCGACCTGATCGACTGCCCCGACCCCTTCAGTGTTGGGCTGGATCCGCCTTTGTTGCCAACTGGTGCAAAATTTACCGCTTCAAATGTCAGAATACCACATTACCATGATCGATGAACTCCTTTAGTATAGAATGATACTGAAAAGCCTTATGTAGCTTTTTGGCCAACAGAATGTTTTAAGTTTCAAAAAGTGTTGACATGTCCCCTCCACTTTTTTGATCCGGGGGACGCAATACAAAATGTGCCCCCTCCCCCACTTTTCTCTGCCAGGCTTTTACTTTTCATAAGTCATAATCATGGGCGTAGGTACTCAATTTGATTTAGAGGGCTGTAACGACTTGCCCGTAAGATTAAGCTAAAAAATGTTCACGCGCTCCGCGGGCGTTCGCTTTGTAAATGTACATATTACATAGACATTCACTGATGATGTGCCAATTTCATTTCAATCACTTGCCGTGTTACGGTATATTAACCTTCCACTTTGGTTATAAATTGTGGGGAAGTCCTTACAATAATGATGATAATCAGTGACGGAGCCAGAATTTACCTCACGAAGGGGGGGGGGGTTGTTCATTATCTTTTGTGGAAGTTACTGGCCTGGGGAAGATTTGAAAATTTGTGAATACTTGAAGGACCTTAATAGATGCATTTGGTGGGATGTTTGAGAAACTATTAGGGTAAATCCTGCCAAAATTTTGACATATTCTAGAGACTGAGGGAGTTAAAGGGTGTTCAATATTTAATCGGCTGGCAGGTAAGTGGTTGAATCTGATGCTCCTAAATATGCCCTGAATATGAAAGTGCTAGTGGGCTGAAATGACTTTCATTTTGCTCTAAGGCTCCCAAGACCCCCCCCCCTTCGCCTTGTAAGCCTGTTTTCAGATCAATCACCGCTAGTGTTTTCGATCCCTTTATAAATACACCTTCACAGCGATGAAACAAATCAACAAACTATAGGAGTTTGTCGCCCCCCCCCCACACACACACACACTTTTGAAACTCGATCTGCGCCCCTGGTGAGTAGGAATTCGAAAGATATGCTTATAGTAATAATATAATATAATACTCATGATAAATTTACACAGAAACAACACCCGTGTGGAGGTTCTTCACGTGACGTCATACTGGGCCCGATTTTACTTGTTCCGCCATTTTGGACGTCAAATTTTGTGCACGCGCAAGGACTAAACTGTGTATGCATAGTATCAGTCATAGTGTAGAATGTTTTGTGTTCCTTCTTTTTAAAGACATTTTCTTCATAAAACTGTGAGGAGACTATTGTAGGTTCGTGTAAATGTAAGCCTCCCGTAGTGTACAGGCTTAAAGCATATTACCGTATAAAAATATTTCGTTATCTTTAGTTGCTCATTGGATATGAAGTGCGCACCTCGCAAACTAGTGCATACACTCCCGAGTTCAATATTTCTTCTGAAGAATTCCAGTAATAAATCTTGTTCTAAGTTGTATATCTGTTGGAAATCGATAATAAAACTGTGGGGCCTGCCATTTTTCTTGACAATTTTGTAATAAACGTTCATTATCATTACGGAAACATTCTTCAAAAACCTTGGAACAATATATTTGTATACAGAGTACATTTTGCGTACGATGAGTTTGACGTCCAAGATGCATTGCCAATTTTCCTTTAGAACGAATGTATTATATGTGTATCAGGGGTTGGTCAGTGACACCCCTGTAGATGCCATTTTGGTGGCATTGTTCATTTCCCATGAGGACGAATGTATTATATGTGTATTATAGGTTGGTCAGTGAAACCCTTATAAATGCTGCCTTAGTAGCAATGTCAATTTCCCTTAGGACAAATGTATTATGTGAGTATTAAGGGTTGGCCAGTGTCACCCTTACAGATGCAAGTAGCATTATCAGTTTTCCTTTTAGGAGGAATGTATTATATATGTATTAGGGGTTGGCCAGTGACACCCTTATAAATCTCATTTTGGTAACATTGTTCATTTCCTTTTAGGAGGAATGCATTGTACCTGTAAAAAAGGGGTTGGCCAGTGACACCCTTATTAGTCGGGTAGATTTGTGACAAAATGTAGCTCAACCTCAAAAAAATTCCTACAAGTGAGATTTAAATGGTTTTTGGT
>WURT03409084.1:0-23042 GCA_009936505.3 Holothuria glaberrima
TATATATATAGTGTCTTTCACTGCTATCTGTACAGAAACTTTTCATTTTGGCACCTGGGCTGTGGATCTACCATGATTTGAAACATAATTTAACAACTTCACATTGTCTAGAGCAGGTCCTGAACCTGGGCTGTGGATCGACCATGATTTGAAACAGGTCCTGAAAGTCATCACTACTTTTTTTTTTTTTTTCACTTTCTCAAATCATCTGCATGTTAAGACGTACTGTATTATTAATAATCTCTGAAACTCAGAGGCATGAGAGCCACAACTAAATGATCTTAGCTTACATTATGTGTACATCCCCCTTCCACTGTAACAGCAAAAGTCAGATTTCACTCTGTGGAGAGAAATAGCCTAGAGGTCTCAATCCTGTGCAGTCAAGAAATTTCCCATTCTTCCAACTTGGACCTGCAACCTGATCACTCCTTAGTGTCGCCAAGAAACGTGTGTAAATAGCCTGCAGGACAGGCACGGTTTTACGGGGGGGGGGGGCTTTGGGGGCTCAAGCCCCCCAAAAAAAAATTTCTGAGGTTGTGTATTATTTTCATGATATATTTGGGTGTATTGAGAAAAACAAAATTGCCCAATACATTTGTGCACATCCTTGGTCCAGTGGATTTAGTTTCTCAAATGTGTCATGCAAGATAGGCATGTGATCATGTTTCTTGTATCCCACGTCCACGTACATACACGGTAACACAGTTGTTTTGACTGCATTTAGTACAAGTGCCACGCTTCGCCTTAGTACTGTATAACGGTACATACTGTAGGCACAGTGCAGGCCCCTACTAGCTTACAAAGCTACATTGTTACCTTCGACACCAGTGCCTACATGGATGAGTTTGTTAAGGGAAACTGTCGTCTGAGTCTCGAAATCACATAGGTTCATGATTTCATAACATGGAATTTTGAGTCAGATAAGTAACATCTATGATAGTATGTACATACATGTAAATCAAGTTAATGGATTAGTCATCTGTTGGAAGTTAAAAACAAGTCATTTCGTCGCTGATCTTGTCAGGTCATACTGGCAGTTCTTTTTAGTCAAATCTATAGGCCGAATGTTACTTCCATCAATGGGAAAAGGTGAGGTTGCTCGTATCTCTCAGTAACATTAGCTACATTTTTCCAAATTAAAAAATATATGCCGGTACAGTGGCATACCCAGGGGGACATTGGGCCATGGCCCTCCCTCATGGATACCAATTTTTCTTATTTTTGGATCCTAAAAATGCATAATTTCTTACACAAATTTTACTTCAAAAGGTGGCATATGTGGTACCACATTGCATGTAAGGACACCCAAGTTTCAAAAATTTTCAAAGGGGAGGGGGACACCCCCTTTTGAGAGAATAGTTTATTCTTCCATTTCAAGCCCCCCGAAACCCCCCAAAAATCTCAGTCTAGAACCATGCCTACTCCAGGACTACTCACAGTTGCTCTCTGGGTTGTGTTATGTACCATATATTACCATATATTAACTCAAATACACACGACAAGCCCCAGCATAAAATAAGGGCATTGAGCAATTACTCAAGTTTGACAATGTTTAACCCTCCAACCCCCATATAATTATTCCGGACTGCTCTTCACTGTAAAGTGCAAAGGGAATTTCACAAACTTTGATACACACCATAGAAATACCTGCCCCTTTTTTGCATCATAAATTGGAATTGGAATATCCCAGAGGTAGGAAAAAAAGTTGCCAGTATGTATAGTGTGAGAGGCCTGACAACCGGTGGCATAACCAGACTTTTTCATCGCGGGAAAGGGGGGGGGGAGGCAAAGGGTTGAAGTTGGAGGGCAAGCAGTAATGATACCATCTAAGCAGAGTGCCACCATTAGTTGGCACATAGCGTACAGAGATTTTTTTTTGGATAGAAATACCTCTCAGATTGCAGGAAATGGCACTTCCAAGTCTCTCTGTCCTTGTGAGTTTCAGTTTAAGTATTCTTAATTTTTGTATTACACAGATTTTCCTCAATTTTTTTTTTACTTTTGAATTTCATTTACGGGGCAAGTAGGGGGAAACACATTTGACTGGGGGCTCCTGTCCCCCTCTGGTTAAGCCACTGCTGGTGACATTTTTATCAGTTGTATCTTGGGGAAGGGGTTCGTAGGTAGTAATGCTGTAAACAACAGATCTGTTATGAGCAGATTGCAGTAAGCACATATGCTAGGTGAACAAAATAGCATAAAAGTGATTGTATTTGGTACCATCCTCAGTTTATGACTATGAAACTGCATTGTACAACATCAGTAGGCTACAGCTGCTTAATTACCACATGAATAGTTAGCAACAGTGAACGCATTACACCATCTTGATTAACAACTTCTGCATTAATAAAACCCATTTGAAATCACGGAAACTGCAGGCACGCATTGTTTTATGCAAAGTTTATAACAGGTAGTAAACCTACATGTTCAGACATTGTCTGAGAAACCTGGTCAATAACTTCATTAGTTAATTCACAGGAGCCTGCCAGCTTAATAGGTTACATCACCCGTGACACTTGCGACCTCATGAGAGTGATATGAGATCAGGTTCAACAATGAAGTGTCAGGAAATAATGCCTGGTAAAACATTCACCCAAACATGCATTTGCCCCCGATTTGTATTTTCTCATAACAGATTCCAACACAAAAATAAAAAAAAAAACACTTGCCAAGTTGGTATGTTTATCTCCACGGAATCAGATTTTATCTATTTTTTAATATATTGTTGTGCTCTTTTTCATATGTTGCTGGAACTCATCTGTGGAAAGAAGATTCACAAGTCAGGAGCACCTATTAAAGACTATTGTTTCTTGATTGGTACTGTGTATCAATTAATTTGCACTAAATTTGCCAAACAGGACAGAATAGGGTAAATTTAAAACATAAGCAACCTTGATGTTGCCGGTCTGTATTTTCCATTTTTTGCATGAAAATTATCAATAAAGTTACAGGTTTTTCAGAAGCAAAATATAATTTCAGAAGATGAACAAAGTTTGTAACTTCTGTAACTTCTGTTTGCTCCTATGCAGCTAGGGGTGAGGAAATTGTTACTAATCCTGGACTCTACCAGTGGCCTTCAGTTTGACGCCAGTAGTACATACTGTTAAAGACAATCATAACATAAGTTTATTTTGGATACCAAACTAGATTATGGCAGGACTGCTTGATATATCAGTGTGCTAAAGTAGTAATGACACAAAGAATGAATTGAAAACTCTTAATATTGGCCATTAACCATATGCATAACTCATCTAACCAAACTAGCTGTGAAACAGCTTTGCATGTAATTAGGCCTCCTCTAAAGTGTCACTGGAGAGTGACTGAAAAGTATAAGTGAAAAGAGCAAAACACATTTATAGGGACAGCTCTCAGTGAAAAATGGGACGAAAAATTACTGCTTTTGGAAGATTTCATCCAAAATCATCTTGCCATTAACAATCGTCAAGTACAGTTATACATTCCAGTATTGCTGCCTGGACTATTCCATCATAGAAAAGGATCCATAGATAACCTTGGAGGTTTAGTGGTGTGAAAGAAACAACTTATTTGTCCGTCAGGTTTAGGCGGCAATAACTGAGGTAGAAAACCGATCCCCATTTTTTGGTGAAACAGTCAGCCAGTTGAAACATTTGTCCCTTCCTTACCTTGAAAAATAGTCCAAAAGCAGCAATTTATATGTATGAAAATCATCCAAAAGGCAAAGAACAAAATTGGAAGACGAAAAAAATGTTCAAAATCTTCCAAAATGGTACAATTTTTCACTGGGAGCCTATATGTTTTTCCAATGTTTCTTTGTCAATGCATGACACAAATTAAAAATTGCAACTAGGAAGTTGAAGAGGTAAACCGCCAGTGCCTGTAGCCAGATTGGTGTCAAAATTACACAATTCCCCGAAAATAGACGGTTCCCTTATGCCAAAATTTGCAAAATGCAGCTTCCTTAATATCTGATAACCTTTGATCATTAAAATAAACCCAGTGTAAAATGCCCTTAGATAACACCCACACCTGGTACTGATCACATTCATACAGTTATTTAAGTGTTACAAATTCTGCCTGCGGCTCTTTTAAGGGAAAGCAACTGTCCCTGTTATAGGCCTGGGCCCTGTTAAACCTCTATGTTCCAACATCTCTGTGTTCTCACACAAGAAACCCTCATCATCCTAACCTAACCCTTATCTTTTTCTAACACTGACTTCATTGTAGACTTGTTGGAATATAGAGTTGTTAATCAGAACAGAGAGCAGTCCCTGCTGAACCCAGCTTCTGCACCAGAGGGAATTTTGGCGCCAGTTCAAGGCATAAGATTGAAAGACACCAGAGGTGCGGCCAGACGTTGGTGATTGTGGGGTCACCACGGATGCCGTGTAAATTGCACCCATTTTTTATGTGCCCTGCCTATTTTTTTTTTTCTGGAAAGCAGTGGGGATCCTTCCTTTGTCACAACATAAAGTTGCCATCCTGGGGGATGGGTCTAAGGGGAGGGAGTGTCCCCCTTCCCTTTGAGAATTTTTTTTAAAAATTAGGGCATCCCTACATGCACATAAATAAGTGCACTAACCTCAACATGTAGATTCTTGACTTCCAACTTTTGACTTTATGTTGCAGATGACAGAATCTATAAGCAGTTGAAAAGAATCACTCTTGAGGTCATGATATGATCTGCACAGAGAGAATGAAAAATTGAATACCAATTAGTTTTGGGTACCAGACATACCCAAAGGTGAAGGCAGAGAAGGAACATGGAGTATTTATCACCTACCATTTATATATCATCATAATTTCCAAGTTACTGTCTGCATTACAATCTTGCCATCCTCTCAAACCACAAAATTTATAACCCTCCCCCCCCCCCCACACACTGACACACACATATTCCAGTGCATAGCTATGCCACAGTGTTACCCATCCAGCTCTAACAATTCAGAGTTTTCTCAAATTTAAGACCAAGAACGTTAATTTTCAAGATCAAAGATTGGAGAAAATGATATAAAAAATAAAATTACTCCTTAAAGAGAGAATGCAGTCACCCCAGTAAAGAATTGTATAGTAGACTATCCTATTTCCTGAATAGCTCTTGAGAATGATGTGACAGTATTTTTCTCACTCAGTTGTAAAATTAACGTGGAACAACTGCTTGGTTTACCTTGAATATGCAATATTAATGTCCTAAAATATCATGAAAGATACTTGGAAGAGAAATAGGAAAAAATTTGTGACATTTAGCTATTGTTTCAAAATAAGTTTGGGGCAACTGCTTATGACCTTTAAAAAACATTTATGGACTTGGTAACATGATTGACATCAAGGAATGTAAGTGAAAAGTTAATTTTCAGTTTTCCAGACAGTATTCAACTTTTCTCAGACAAACCACTCAATTTTGTGAATTTTTAGTCCATGCATTCAAATCTTTTCAACAATACTTTCAATCTTTAAATTCTGATAAAAGCAGTTATGATATCTCCACACCAATTATTTGTCAGGTCTACAAGTGTAACCAACGATTTACATTACAGACACTAGAAATGTCAGAAAGTGATAACAAAATTAGTAAACAAACCTGGGTGTCAAACAGCAACATCTTTTCCCAGTAAATCTTGAGTGTTCATAACTAATTTGTGAAGGTATGATGACACTCAAAGGTAAACCTTATTCCGCTGTACAAATCAAACTACAATAGATCTAACCATTCCAAAATACATTCTGGTAAAAGTTGGTGGCCGTGAGTAGTTGTGGGTGCATAATAGCAACAAGACCATTTGGCTCTAGTAATGACGGTTTGTGATTGGTGCACGTTCTTCAGCTGTGCTACAGGAAGTAATCAGATAACAGAAGCCCCATGTCATGCAGGTGCATTTCTGTATCCCATCCTTAAACGACCAAGAACTTCAGAGCTGTTCGTCATGGTTTACTTAATTGACTTCCACTTTGGGTGACAATGAGGTTATCACCCTCAAGAAACCAGAAAACCAAAAGGCTTAGTAATTCCTTGCCTTTGTAAAATGTTTTGTGTACTGTGGTTTGGAAATTGACAAGAGCCAAATAGACACAATACATTCACTCAAAATGTGAACTACTTTTTGTTCTGAGAAATTCTTTTCTTTGTACTAAAATCTTGTTTAGAATTTTTTCTTGATACTGTGAGATCCCTGTACCTCAAATGACCTTTGACCGCCACCAAAATCAGTACGGTTCTTTCTCTTAACTTGAAAAATCTACATACTAAATATGAAAAAGGGTCAGTCATTGCTATCTCGAGATATCATGTTTACAAGGTTTTTGGCTTTTGGCCTCTGGTGAACTCAAATGACCTTTGAACCCAACCAAAAACAATAGGATTCTTTCTCTCAACATGACAAACTTACACACTAAATATAAAAAGTGTCAGTCATTCCTACCTTGAGATACCATGTTTACAAGCCATTTACAAGGTTTTTGCAATTTAACCTCCTATAGCCTCAAATGGCCTTTGACTGCCACCAGAAATAAAAGGGTCCTTCCTCTCAACATGACATCTATATACCAAATATGAAATGTGTCGGTCATTCCTATCTTGAGATATAGTGTTTACAAGGATTTTGGCTTTTGACCTCTGGTGACCTCAAATGACCTTAATTGACCGCCCCCAAAAACAATAGCGTTTTCCTTCTCAACATGACAAATCCATATACCAAATATGAAGTGTCGGTCATTCCTACCTCAAGATATCGTATTTACAAGCCATTTACAAGGTTTTCGCAGTTTAAAGCTTCAGTGACCTCAAATGACCTTTGACCTCCACCAAAAACAATAGGGTTCTTCTTAACATGACAAATCTACATAAGCATAGGAAGCTGTTTGAAAGTGAGGGGGCGAAAGTGTATGTTAGTGACCAATGTCCTGGGGAGGGGTCCCCCTCCCCTTTGGAAATTTTTTGACTATTTACAGTGCCTAGATACAAAAATGGTGCAAGTTTTGACAAACTTTGAAGTAATTCTGTCCCTTTGGAAATTTTTTGACTATTGAAAGTGCACAGATGCAAAATGGTGCAATGTTTGACAAACTTTGAAGTAATTTCATCATATTCAATGCCATATTTTGGCAGCGTGTGGCTTTCACCCCCCCCCCAGCATCGAGAGTGGAGGGGCGGTCTGCCCCCCCTTTTCCTACGCCTATGATATATACACCAAATATGAAGTGTTGGTCAGAGCCTCTCTCGATATATCATGTTTACAAGGTTGTCTGCTTTTGACCTGTTAGATGATGGTGACCTCAGATGACCTTTGACCTCCACCAAAACAATTATAGGGTTCTTCCTCTCAACATGACAAAGCTATATACCAAATATGAAAAGTGTCAGTCATTGATATCTTGAGATGTCTATTGCGATTTTGTCAGTCCTAGAAATAAACTATAGGACTAGAATCCGATTATGAGCAAGTTTACACAGGACTCTAATCTGCCAAGTACGTCCAACTTCAGGATATTAAGCCCAAGAATGGCAACACCAAACTGAGGGTCTGAGCTCCGTCTCCCTTGAGTCGAACTTATCAACTTCCATTTATATCCACCCTGACATACTGATGCATTGACTTTGTGTGTGAAAGTCATGGACTGTTTTCGGTCTACTTTTGGGCTAAAAATCCAAGAAGCGGGGAGGATTTCGAAGTGGGGGCTGAGCATATTCTTGCTTAGAACACTAGTACTCGGGAAGTGGTGTTTCCGGCCATCTGGGAGTTCGTAAAGGCGAAAATTTGTGGTACGCTCTGCGCCAACTGATGGTGTCGCTCTGCAGAGAAACATATTAACATTTTTCATAGACTGATTTTTCTTTTGCATTAAATGAGAAATTGCAGACATGAGGTCCATATTTCAAGGCTGGGTACATGCAGCTCAAAACACTCAGGTAGTGACGTTTCCGGCCATCTGAGGGGTTTAATTGTAAAGCCAAAAATTTCTTGTACGCTCCACGTCAACTGATGGTGGCGTTCCTCTTAGATAGTCCTATAGTATCAGCTGAGTCTGCCCCACCGGTCATACCCTTCGCTCCCCCCCCCTCTGTCCCCCAGATTGAAAAGTCTGGCTATGCCACTGGTTGAGACTAAATTATATGTTCAAATGATGTAAGATATTTCTGTCTGTGCCATTTTGATGCAATGTAAACAAAAAGTATTTTCAAGAAAACTTTGTGTGCAAACTCTTCAGTGTTCTTATTTCTTCTTGGTGTTGTACTAGCAAACCTCTGGACATTGTTGGAAGTCTCATCTGGTACTCAGATGTAGAGTATACTGCAATGTATCGCTGTAGATCCTCTTGCCTCAAATGTTGTCTCTACTAAGTGCAAGTCAGAGAATATGTTAATGACAACTTTGTGCTGTTAGCATGATGATGAGCTTTAATGATAGGCCCAAAATTCTTTCCTTGACAGTTCCTGTTTATAGTGGCATGGTGAGGGAGTGACAAGACTCCAAATAATGTGGGGTAGGTAAAATGGTGTCAAAGGAATTCATGTCATAAGTAGGCTGGCCTAATGCAAATTGGGTTGGGACTATTTGGTTCATCAAGTGCACTGTAGGTAGCTAGAGGTTTCCTTCTACACTCACACTAGACAAGTGTCCCAGGCAGGGCCGTCGTGACCAGGGAGGTGTGGGGGGCGTCTAACCCCCCCAAACTTCATCAGAGCGACGGTAGTCGGAAAATCTGAAATACCAGTTGGAATTTCTGATTCCTGAGTCTAGCATATTTTTCCGACTGAGCCTATGTCAACTATTTTCCAACTAGATCAAGTGAGAATAATATCAAACATTTTCTTCACGTAAAATGGAATTGAAACTGTCCTTTGACATCTTAGTTACTGAAAAATATCAGCGTGCATGCGTCGCTGTTTGCGCTTCATCTCATTACCATTATTAAGGTAATTATACATGGAACTATTCTGATTACGACACTTTCCGAAAAACAGAGATACATCTCCAAACATCTGTAGGGGCCTCGCATCAATATGGGATCTTTCAATCTAATTTAAATGTAGCAAACTGTGGAAGGTTGAAACATGGAAGTACTCCGAGGTAGTGCTTCCATGGTTGAAAAGCACATATTTTGACGCCATACATTTTTCAAAAAAAAAAAGAAAAAAAATTGCAGAGCACTTCGCACGCAGCCATTCTCGGTATAGATGGTAATTGTTAATACACTTTCGACCAAAAGCATTCTGAAATGCACTTTTTAGTCCTTCATTCCTTTTGCTATACCTATCAGACTGGAAGCCATTCTTTGGAGTTTTCGCTCAAAATTAGTAAAAATCTGATAGACGTAATGTGCTTGGCATCATACTCTATATTGTCATTTGGATGACAGGTAATGAGTATTATGTCTCTGCCCCCATTTTAAATATAAATTGATCCAGAACTTCCAGGTGTCTGCCAGCCTAAGATACCCCTTTATAGTGCAAAATGAAGGAAAGGAAAGGAAAATCTTCGTAATAGTCGAAGAATGTTTCTGTTGAGTTTACACACGTATAATTTTGCGAAGAAAAATTTGTTCAAATAAAAGAAGCCAAAAAAAGGGGGGAGGGGGGTCTTCAGGAGGTTTGTTGACAAGGTATTTTTCTTCAAGACAACTTACTCTCTTCTTTCACCAAACCTGAAATTGGAATTCACAATAAATTATTGACATTTCCCAGCCATAATTGAACAGCTCAAGAAATATCCCAAACATAGCACCGTTTTGCATCTAGGCAACCTTAAATTAATAAAAATTTCTCAAACGGGGGTTTCCCCTCCCCTTAGACCCCTCCCCCAGGCCGGCACTTGACTTTGTGACAAAGGAAGGAATCCTGCTGCTGAATCCGCCAAATTGTGAACACTTTTCAGCCACATATGAGCCACTGGCGGCAGACCCGGCAGGCTTGAGGGCCGAGCCCCCAATGGAAAAGTGAGGGGGATGAAGATATATTCAGCACCCATAATTTGTCAAGTGCAGACATGAGATTCATAATTCAACACTGGGTACATGCAGCTTGAAACACTCGGGAAGTGCCGTTTGAGGACATCTGGAAGGTTTGTAAAGCCGAAAATTTTCTAGTCCGCTCCACGCCAACCGATGGTGGCGCTCCGCTTAGAAACATATATTAACATTTTGTATACTTTTTTTTCAATTAATTGAGAAATTGAAGACTTGAGATCCATATTTAAAAGCTGGGTACATACAGCTTAAAACACTCCGGAAGTGCCATTTCCAGCCATCTGAGGGATTTGTAAAGCCAAAAATTTTCTTGTCTGCTCTGCGCCAACTGATGGTGGTGCTCCGCTTAGAAACATATAAACATTTCTCATAGACTGGTCTTTTTTCATTAATTGAGAAATTGCAGACTTAAGATCCATATTTCAAAGCTGAGTACATGCAGCTCAAAACACTCGGGAAGTGCCGTTTCTGGCCATCTGGAGGGTTTGTAAAGCCAAAAATTTTCTTGTACGCTCCGCGCCAACTAATGGTGGCGCTCCGCTTAGATAGTCTTCCTGGCATTCAGCCCCCGCCCAATATTATTTCCGTTCCACTGCACCTGATGTGAGCAGCTCAAAATATGTCCCAAAGATAGCACCATTTTGCATCTATAAGCAGCCTTACATTAAACAAAATTTTCTAAAAGGGGAGGAAACACGCCCTACCCTCAGGACAGCACCCTTATGTAGTGACAAAAAGGAAGGATCCCCACTGATGTATACAAAAAACGCAGGCTGTGTAAAAAAGTGCACTATACACGCTGCTGCTCAATTACAAAAACATCCAGCCAGTCAGAATTTGGGACCTTTACACCCCCCTAAACATATGACCCTAGCTACGGCCCTGGTCCCAGGTACCTTATATGCAAAATGTAATCACATTTATAGCTGATTTCAAAAACACTTCTTTCAGCATGGTCTACTAACAACAGGTTTATCCAACATTGTAAGTTGCAGATGGTGCCTTCACAGAAAAACTTACAATAAGAAGCCCAGGTTTGCCTAGTTTAACAAGAATTTCAGTGTCTTTGTTTGAGCAGCTGCCACTCTGGCAGTTCCCTGGTTTGAAAGACTAATTATTTACGACATTTTTGTAATATACAAAGGGATAAAAACTGCTAAACATGCAATCAATCAACTGTGATATGCTTGTTGTAAGTTCTTTGACATTTACATTGCATCAACTTAGTTAAATCCTTCTGAAATGTGTTACTAAAACTTATGCACAGAGAGGTGGTCCCCTGTTAATCCATGCAATCAAAAAATACATGCAACTTCCTCCAAGAAAAAACTGAGAAAACTTCGAAAACATATTTTTATTTCCTTTCAGTCTTTGAGATTATAATTATCAAGCTGCTAAATTAATGTGTACAATATACAGCCATATAATATGAAGTCTAAAGTAAACAAGGTATATTCACAATCTTTAATAGTTGTATAGACCCATTGCACCTGTCTTGCATATCCAAAAAGCGGCTACATTGAGGTATGTGTAAGCTGCACTTGTACTATGCAAGCGCACACAAACTAAACGATCTTTTAGGCAAGGCAGTGATGCTGCATATGTCCACACAACACTCTGAGTATATTATGTACATCGACTAGTACACATGTATAGCATGCGCAATGCATACAAATTCTCTTGTATGCAATAACAGTACGTACAAAACATGACATAAGGTGAAATGGGTCTATTCTGCAATAATGGATGGAATAGTGGATACTAGTTCTTCTCTTACTACTGTTAAGGAAATACTTCACACTTATTTCAGAACATTGTCATACAGAAGCACCCAAGAAAATCTGACTTTTTCAATTGATGTTTAGGATAATAATGACAAACAGGAAATCTACATGTAAATATGACAAAGACTATGTACTTCAAACAAACATATTCTCAAACTACATTCCCCCATGTTTAAAACATAAGTTGAGAGGAGGATGAAAAATGGGAATGATTTACATATGCAAGAAGCAAATTAATTCACCACTTTGTTTACTGTCGTCATTATAAACATGCCACATTTGAAGAAATTTATTTTCTCTTAATAAATTAAATCACTTAAATAGCCCATACAAGCAACTTTGGGAGTTATCTGAAGCAAACATGTGGACTGATAAAAACAAATTTTATTTGGTTTGCAAATACTGCATAAATAATTGTGTATGTCACACAGTATACTCCTTTGTTTTTACTGGGCACATTTCTAAATGCACTTTCCCAATGATGATCTTGGGTCAACATTTTTTTTTTTCAGAATAACCATAACAAACAATCCGGTAAAAACCAAGGTGTACAAGAAAAATATTAAAAATTGTTTACTTTGCTTAGTTTCTCAAGTTCTGAAAAAAATTCGAAAGAAACTGTTGAAAGGACAAGTTGGTAAAATGAAGCTTACAGAAATGAGCAAAATAATTAAGATAAAGCTGAAAACTTGAATTTCAACAGACAATGCACTAAGGGCAACATTTTCTTGTAAAATCCTTCATGTTTAAAAAGATGGTGCAGTGTTTGTAAGCCATAGACTACTAACATAACAACACTATTTCATATTTATTCTGCTTGCTGAATGTGATGGATGAAATAACAAACATTTCCTAATGGATTCTTGAAAAGGTTTGTCACTGAGAACATGCATTAATTTACCATAAAAAATAAGGTAACAAAGAAAAGAATCTTCCACATGCAAACTAAGAACCTGTAACTAGTAACAAATACATTAATCATGAACTAGTATTTGCTTGAAATTTTTGTGACAAATTATAGATAAGCTAAAATTCACAGAATGCAACAGATAATGAACAATAGAATCCAATGGTCCAACTCTCATAACAATAGTTTACTTCTGTGTAATTGTAAATGTTGAAACTTATTACCTTCTTTCAAACAGTAGACTAAGTACTAATCTGTGAACTATACCACCAAAAAATTGTTATTTCATAACCTCGTTCACAAACATGACCTGAGCTTTCCTCGGCATAATTTAATCAAATATGCCAGGCCAACATACCGTAAACATTTTTGAAGATCAATTTTCAAACAATTTCTTCTACAAAAACAAAAGCAGTTGCTTTGGATATCTCAATAGGTCATAACATAAAATTTTGTGGTCAACATTTGTGAACAAAAGTTAAAATACTATAAACAAACTATTAACAATGGAGTCCAACTGATTTGTTTCACATTTCAATCTATGCAGCTTGATTCTTTCATATCTGCTTAAAGGAAAATATTCCATTTGTGGCACAGATCATACCTCAAAAAATATGACTCATTGACAGAGAATGATAGGTAATTCAAAATAAGGCAGAATGGTAGCTTTATTTTCAATAAATAAAGTTTCTACAGAAAGAAATTCATAAAATTAGTAGCTTATGAATAATTTGCTGACCCAAACTTTCAGAATTTTAGATGATGCAACATTCAAAACTTGTAATGCCTAACATTTTTGGTAGGTTAACTTATGCTTGAGTTTATTGTGTAGACTGAATGATTAACAAATAATTATAGCTACTTCCTTTGTATGGTATGTTGGTGCTTTGTAAACACAATACTTCCCTTTAAAGTCACATGTCATGCAAGGTTGTGCCAAGGATTTTTCCATTTTCCATTTTTTTCTCTCTTCCTCTTCCTCTTCCTCTCCCTTTTTCTTTTTCCTTGTTACATCCTTTCTTTCTTTCGTCCTTTCTTTCATTCTTTCGTTTATTTTGTAAAATGGGAAGTCTGCTTGGAATAAGCTTATTTAGCTTTTCGAACTATCCCTGCTCCATGTACATCGTATATTGTGTATTGTAATCTACTTTGTTGTATGGCTCTCCCTACATATTTATTCTTATTATTGTATTAGTTGTGTACATGGTAGTGAAATAAACGAAATGAAACGAATTGTGAGGCATTTTGATTGTCATTGTAGGGAAGTAGTCAGAGGGTGTCTGCTTTCTACATGTACAATATTGAACCTTTTATATGGAATAGATAGAGATATGTCAACTGCAGCACAATCAGTGTCCATCAGTTCACACCAAAACTAAGTTACTGAAAACTTTTTGTACAGACTTTCACTAGCAAAGTCTTCAAAACTTGGCCCACATACATAACACAAAAAGGTCCTATCTTCAATGATCTGCAAAACTGTAAACACCTCTGTAAGAGACATGAATATTAATTCCCGCAACTTGTGTCGTAAGTAATCAAGTATCAATATGACATGCTGATGTTGTGAATCTTCACAATGTTTTCTACTTTCATTCCTCAAATGCATCACATTTTGGGCTACATGCCTGCCTATTACCATCCAGTCATCACAGTTTTGGTCTAATCAAACATTCCTGGGCAACTGATACTGCTAGTGTTCCATCTTTTCTCCATAATCGACCAAAGTTCATTCCACGAGAATTTCCTACAAAGATAACAAAAGTGTCTGTGAATAATTGTTATTTCAAAATAGTCCCGTCTCGTGCAAGGTTGTGACAAAGATTTTTCTACTTGGTGGCCATAACTTTTAAATGATGCTACCATCTTGTAATGTGTAAATCATAAAATTCGTCAGAAAAATAAGACTATGGCCGAAGATTGTTGATGAGCCTGCTCAGCAAATAATCCAAGAAGTTACACAGATTAATATTAACAATTCCTTAACAAAATCTTAAAAGCACTATTCCATATTTAGCACAGCCAGGTATGAAACTAAGTTCAGGATACTGCACTTATCATTATACGTAAATATACACCTTACAGGGTTTCTGTCAAGCTGGGGGGAGGGGGGATTTGTCCCCCCTTTCCAGAAGAAGGAGGGTAAAATCCCCCTTTTCATTCCCATAAAAATAAAAAAATTGTCAGTATCTTGGTTTCTTACTTAGGAAGAGGACACTTTTGCAGCAATGTTTGATCTTACATACATAAATGGCCTTTAAAACCCTTCAAATTGCACCTTATAGGGCCCTAGAAGCAAGGTTTTGTCCCCCTGAACCCACTTGTAACTTCGGCCAAGGACATCATCAATTTGGACTTGGGGTTTAGCAGTAATAAATCCCCCCCCCCCCTTTTGAGTTTCTGGCAGAATCCCTGCCTTTATCTACACCAAGTGTATGCAGATTGTTCAACCAACCTGAATTTTGCAGAATTATCTGGATTTAGCTTAAGAATCCAATATCTGGACACAGCCTCATTCAGGTTACCAAATTCATGTTGGGAGAACATTTTTGAAAGAAATGAATATTGAACATAATGATGAGTTTTGAATAGATACCAGCGTTAGAATGCAGGAAATGGCACTTTATTCTTCAAGATTTCACAATTCTCTAGGGACCCATGCCTTCTAATCAAACCCCTGAGACACACTTGTGCCTTTCAGCACTCACCAAAGTTTTCCCCACTCTGAAATCCCAATTTTAATTGCTCCACAGATGTGATGTCTTCTGATATAGCAACATATTAGTGGGAAACTCTGAACATTAAAAGGTATTTTTCCTGTCATTAAACGATGAAAGTAAATGAGCAATGGTTATCAAAAGGACTTTGACCTAACCTGCCCAGTGAGTGGCACTGTCTCCTTGTTTATACACACATGCAGAAGGATAAATATAGGGATATTTATACCTTGTGTGTAAAATACATCTCAGTGAGCTGCCTTACAAAACTTACTACATTTCAAGGAATTATCACAGAGGTATGGATAAGTTAATAGTTGTCTGTAAGATGCAATATGATCTGCTGTATACAGAATCCCAGACTGAAACCACAACTGCTTCTGGTATGGTGATATCTTCATACCAACCATTAGACCAGACAAATGTAGGGGAAAGTGGTTCATTGACAGGATATCTAAATATATGTGCCTGTACTATTTTCAAAACGGAATTCAATAACGTCCTGAAAGAAATTCATTTATGACTTAAGTTTTGAATAAAATACTTTTTATTTCCACAGCTAGAGTATTGCTACTGTGCAGCTTCAATTAGCAACTTCTGCTAGAGTTAATGACAATTTTGTTTTCCAACTCCTTCAAAAATGTTAGGAAAACTTTATTAACACCAGTGGTGCTACCAGGGTTTCATGACTGGGAGGGGGAAGGACACTAAAGAAGATGGTATCACAACCCCTCTGTTGGCTTACACAGGTGCCATCGGGGGGGGGGTCTAAGGGGAGGGGGAACGTGCCACACAAACTGGTTCTTAAATAACCCTCTGTCTGTTACCTTCCAAGAGTAAATAGAGACAGAGTACAAAAAGTACAAAATATAGCATATAGAATGCACTATACTGGTGGTACACAGCTGGTCAATCAGTGTAAGAACAGATGTGTTTACAGTCATTATTGGCTGGATCAACTCAAGGGTGAATTCTACTACCAGCATTACTTTTGGTTGTCAGTGAAATACGAACTGACAAACTAGTACTCCCATGAATTCGAGCACTGTTCTTCAATGGGCCAGATTGACTCATGAATTTCTACATACTGTAATCCAGTTCCCCCCCCCCTCCTCTCTTTCCCTTCCCCATCATATATCACATTTAGTAAGGCTACTAAAGACAAAGTACTCTCTGTGACATTTGCATATTTGGTATCCACATACCAGTAAGTCCAGATTATAGAACTTTTTTTTACTCCTACTAAGCAGCAACACTGAGGAAGCACAAAACTCAGGTGACGAACCCTCTTAGCAGTAAGACATGGCAAATATGATGGTAGTTTAATGTCTACTGGATAACCTTTGTGAGGTTTATTATGCACAGAGATGGCAACACTAATACATGTAAACAATACACCTGAATCATGCCTACACCAGGTTTCTTCTTGTTGCAACCACTAACAAAGTGCATGGTAACACACATTCCCTAGGTTAATCTTAAGTATTCACTAAACTGATTTGTGCATGTTCATGAGCATGCCAAAACATTTAGCCAGTGCCAAATTCCTGTAACAATATCCTGCTATAAGGCATGGATAACCAGAAGCCTTTCCAATGCAATTCTTCAGACAGTCTCAGAGTTGAGATCAACATATTTCACATAGAGTAAACATTTAGTCATAACCATGAAATTTTGCCCATTTTTGTACAAAGAGGTTTAAACTCATGTGTAGTATGATGCTACAGTTTGTATGATACTTTCAGTGCCATGTGGGCTGATTGCCTGTCACAGAACTCTTGTGACATCACAGAACTTCACCAATATAAGGACTTTTACCACACAATTTAATCCTTGTCATGGAACTCCATTCATGTAATGATTCAATGTAATGTAGGAAGCAAACAGAGCACTATGAACATACTTTCTAGCCATTTTTATTCTTTTTTTTTTTTTTTCTTTTCTTTTCTTTTTTTTTTTTCTTTTTTTTTTTGGTAAATGCAGTTTCTCTGTCATGAGATTTGAAAGTTATGTATGTTTAAAATTGATTTCCATACTTTGAAAGTGCCATTTCTATGGTGCATGTTTATGGCAAAATTTTTAAGTGTACATGCTCTGCTCCAGCATACCATACCTTCCATCCACTTCTACCAACTGACAACGATTAAACAGGATACAAAATAACAAAGGATCAAAGATTCCCCTTGCACTATGGTTTTCAGGGAATTAAACTAGAAAGACAAAGGGCATTGTGATTCTTTGCCAGTATGAAATATTTTGCAAGAGACACTGTGTCATCAGACTTACTTACACTGTGTCATAAGACTTACTTTTTCCACTGTTTGCATTCTGTACATATGCAGTGTTCCAGAATCGTGTTCATTCTTACTGATACAACACATTAATATCATGAAAACAGATGCAACTCCACATTATTCTAGCGTGCACTTTTCACAATGCCTATATTATATTTCAATATTTACCTCATTTCCCAAAGTCTACCAGTACTTTTAATGTGAATTATTTACTCTAAAAATATATTTCATGTTAAGGACCGAACAGGCTGTTTAAAGGGTTAGAATTGCTCATTACAAGAGATGTATCTGAAGGCATTCAGTAGAAAAAATTAAACCAGAAAGCCAAAAGGCTTAGTGATTCCTTGCCATATGATATATTGTAACAAATATGAATCATCCACATCACAAGCATGAGATCCCACACAATTATCTTACTTGAGAAGTTGAGATATCATGTTAATAAGGTAAAAACCTATTGAAATCTTGTGACCCAACATGACCTTTGACCTCCACTTAAAACGAGGTTCACCTACCCTATATGGCCATGTACATGCTAAATATGAACAGTACACAGGCCAAGTATGAGATCCCTCACTGTTATCCTCCTTAAAATATCATGTTTACAAGGTTTTGATCTTTTGTGACCCGAAATAACCTTTGACCTCCACTACAACAAATGATAGAACCATCTACACAATGTGGGCAGTCCACATGCTAACTTATGAGATCCCTCACACTTACCCTTCTTGAGATATCGTGTTCACAAGATTTTGAATGTTTGACCTCTGGTGACAACAAATGACCTTTGACCTCCACCAAAAACCCCAGGGATCATCTACTCAATATGGGCAATCCACATCTTTTGTATGAGATCCCTCACACTTACCTTTCTTGAGATACAGTGTTTACAAGGTTTTGAGTGTTTGACCTCCAGTGACCCCAAATGACCTTTGATCTCCACCAAAAACCCCAGGGATCATCTACTCAATATGGGCAATCCACATGCTAAGTATAAGAGTCCTCACACTTGCCCTTCTGTTCGATATTGTGTTTACAAGGTTTTGACTGTTTGACCTCTGGTGACCCAAATGACCTTTGATCTCCACCAAAAACAATAGGGATCATCTACTCAATATGGGCTATCCACATGCTAAGTATGAGATCCCTCACACTTACCCTTCTGTTCGATATCGTGTTTACAAGGTTTTGACCGTTTGACCTCTGGTGACCCAAATGACCTTTGACCTCCACCAAAAACAATAGGGATCATCTACTCAATATGGGCAATCCACATGCTACGTGTAAGATTCCTCACACTTACCCTTCTTGTGATATTGTGTTCACAAGGTTTTGACTGTTTGACCTCTGGTGACCCAAAATCACTTTTGACTTCCACCAAAAACAACAGGGATCATCTACTTTACATGGCCAACCCACATACTAAGTATGACATCCCTCGGAGTTGCCTTTCTTGAGATATCGTGTTTAAAATGTTTTGACTTTTTGACCTCTGGTGACCCCAAATGACCTTTGACCTCCACCAAAAACAATACAGATCATCTACTTAATATGGCCAACCCACATACCAAGTATGACATCCCTCGGAGTTACCCTTCTTGAGATATCAAGTTTACAATGTTTTGACCTTTTGACCTCTAAAATGTCAATAACTCGAGTTAGGAGCATCGTAGGAGGGTAGTGTAATTGGCTTTTTGGTTTGCCTCAACAAGACGAGTTCAGGGGTCACAACAAAGCCACAAAAATCAAAGGTCAAATGGGATCAACTGAGGTCAAAGTAAGTCATCATGTGCACTTCATATAGATGAACACAACTTTCCATTATGCCACCCCACTAAAATGTTTCGTTGGCGAGATCTCAATAAAATATCACTTTCTGACCTTTTGACCCTTTCAGATTAGTGCGGTTCATATTACAATATTTCCACCTCCTACCAATCTATCTTATCCTGAAATTATGACTCAATTTGAACAACGGACACAGAGTTACAGCTACTAAACGAAATTCACTTAATTGCCTCTGGTGACCCCAAATGACCTTTGACCTACACCAAAAACAATAGGGATCATCTTCTTAATATGGGCTATCTACATGCCAAGTATCATATTACCCGCGGTTACAGCTCTTGAGATTTATGAGCCAAAGCGTCACACACATACACACACAGGCACACACACACGACATCACCATCGCATAGATTCCTTCGGCCTTCGGCAAGGATCAAAAAATGTTTTTAAAGGATGCACATTTTGAGACTCATTGCCATGATTTTCAGTGTTAGTCTTTTGTTCATAACTTTTTCCCTGCACACCCTATGCAGGAGCGGATCCAGGATTTTGAGAAAGGGGGGCGCACACACAGGGGTGGCGCCAGGAAGCTCGACAAGGGGGCTGGGCCGGCTGATCCAGGATTTTCGAGGACCTTTTTTTTTTTTTGCTTTTTTGCACTTCAGTTCTTGCATACTTGCACTATCCGAATTTTCCAGGACTAAAAAAGGGGAGGGGGGGGGTTATATTACTTGAGCATTTTGACAAAATCTTAAGTCATTTAGACCAGTATCATAACTCCCACAACTCCTTCCTGTGTCTATAGCTTATGCAGCACTACACGTCCAAGTAAGAGTATGTGGTAAAACCCTAACTTTACAACGCCTAGACTAACTTTATCACTCTCACTAACCTTAGGCCACGCACTATCATATTGAATAAAAGGTAGGAAGATTATACATTTCCACACTTGTAGACCAAATCTTATTTAGAACAGTCTCATGGACAATGATTCTCAAATTCACCGTCTGCATTGTCAAACATAACGTGGTAGACCATATGGCACTGTAATGTTTTATCAGTCCTCAAATTAACCCTTCTAAAGCTATACATATTTGAGAGGATTTAGTTTGCCCTCCAAACAAAAAAAAAAAAAAAAAAAGATTTTTCCCACTCAATATGGAGCAGCTACAAATTAATTAAGGGGTTAATCAGTTTCCATTCTTGAGATACCAAGTTTACAAGGTTTACATTTAAATTTCTGGTGACTGCAAATAACCTTTGACCTCTACCAAAAACAACATGGATCTCCTACTCAGTATGGGATATTCATCCACATGTTAAGTATCAGTCACCAAAAGTTACCCTTCTGGAGGTATTTTGTTTGCAACCACAGTGTCACATACATGTACATACTCACACATGCAACATCATCATTCATTGTGCAGATTTCTTCTGACTACAAAAGGCAAGGAATAAAAAAACATGTAAAGATTGCCAAAAAACACTGCAACATCAAAATGTGAACGTGATGGAGGTAAGGAAAATTATCCTTTAAAAAAAGAGCAGGCATTATGCAAAAAGATGTTATTTCCTTGTAGCAAAAATTCAATGTGTGGGCATATGTTACAGCATTGGCCACTTTGTGCATTAATTACTGTAGTGTCTCACTTCCTAACACAGCACGTACCAAAGCTATTCCATCACAATATTATTTCAGCAAAATTGCCTTAGACATAAGAAAACACAATAGTCAATACTATCTTACTGTTTGCAAACATGTATTCATGCAATGGTGTATTATATTTTGTTTATCTGGATGGTTTACGTACTCGCAAGAAGTGACCAGGATCCTTGCACAATACAAGATGAACTACTTCAGCTCATTTACGTAAAACAACATTTTGACTACAAATAAAATGTGAAACTTGTGTTGGAACGATTATTGGTATTCCCTATTGGTATCAGTCCATATTTCCAGTTTTTCATCCTGTACTGGTATCGATAAATTTTACCTTAAATGCTGATATCACCTAACCGGTATTTATAGTCCCATATGTCATCAAAATGGTACACTATTTGAGTATTTTTGAATGCAAGCTCCAGTATTGTACCACATCAAGATGAAACAACACTTCACTGTGGTACCCTGTAGCCAATGATTAGTTGCAGAGTGCTATAAATTTCCCAAATATCGGTATCAGATCTATCAATTATATCAGCTACTTGCAATATCGGTACAACACTACAATTTACCTGCAAACGGACTCTCACACTGGTACAGCATCCACTCATCTGACCTGAAGGGTGCATGGAACCACATAGAATGGTCCAAGGAGGTGACAAATCCAAGACCAATGTCTCTGTTTGGCAAGGTGGATGTCATACATAGTTCAAGATCTGACAAATAGGCAGCAATGCAGGCATGCATCTGTTTATTTCCTTCACCTGTGATGGGATTGAAAAAACAAAACATTTGTATTAAGCAGTCTAGGGGACTACAGGACTGCTCTCTGTTCTGATGTCTCTATATTCTGCAAGTTTACATTCTGACCTGATAAGGGTTAGGTTAAGGTAAGGGTGAGAGCATTAAGTGAGCAGGTTTTGGATTATAGAGACATCAGAACACGGGTGTAACCGAAGATGACTAACGTACCAAGAATGAAAGGTTTCCATGCCATGTAAATGTATTGGAATAGTCATGATATTTTCCCTTTCCATGTCTGGGAAAGCTATGGAAGTTGAAATAAATGACAAAAGTTTCAAAAGTTATCAGAAATGTCATATAATTTTGAAAGGATTTGGTTAAACTTTGAAATCCATACCACACATACTTTTAGCCTGCATTGTTGTAACCAAGAAACCAGAAAGCCAAAAGGCTTAATAGTGATTCCTTGCCTTTGTAAAATATGTTTTGTGACCTGTGGTTTGCAAATTGACAAGAGGCAAACAGACACAATACATTCACTCAACATGTAAACTACTTTTTGTTCTGAGAAATTCTTCTATTCCTTTGTACTGAAACCTTGTTTAGCATTTTTCTTGATACTGTGAGATCCCTAGAACAAGTGAGCCTACATGCCAACTTGCTCATATGCCAACTCGCCCTATACGAACTCACTCCCATGACAACTTGGCACCATGCCAACTTGCCCCCATGCCAACTCACCCTGTACCAACTCGCCCCTATGACAACTCAGCACCATGCCAACTCGCCTCCATGCCAACTCACCCACATGCCAACTCGCCCCCATGCCAACTCAGCACCATGCCAACTCGCCCCAGACCAACTCACCCCTATGACAACTCAACACCATGCCAACTCGCCCCATGCCAACTCGTCCCCATGCCAACTCACCCCTATGCCAAATCGCCCCTATGACAAATCACCACCATGCCAACTTGCCCCTATGACAATTCAGCTCCATGCCAACTCGCCCCATGAGAGCTTGGCCCCATGACAACTCAGCACCATGCCAACTTGCCCCCATGCCAACTCGCCATATACCAACTTGCCCCCATGCCCAACTCAGCCCCATGCCAAGATATAGTTTACATTTTACAAGGTTTTCGGATTTTGACCCCCAGTGACCTCAAATGACCTTTGACCTCCACCAAAAACAATAGGGTT
>WURT03409195.1:3581-23040 GCA_009936505.3 Holothuria glaberrima
AAAGGTGTATAGTGTCTTCCATCTTTGAGCACAGACACCATTCAGTCTCACCACTACTGGCAACAGCTTTTCTTCTCAAAATATAACACATTGCAGGATTAAGAATGTTTTAACTTTAAAGGTTTGTGCCAAGAAACTATTCATGACCTACAAAGCAGTAAACGTGAAAATAAAGTTTTCCAGCAATATCATTATGCATCTGAGTCGTAGTCACGATTCGTATCGACTTTACTCTATAAGTTAAAGTCACGAATATTTGATGTAAAGGTGTATAGTGTCTTCCATCTTTGAGCACAGACACCATTCAGTCTCACCACTACTGGCAACAGCTTTTCTTCTCGAAATATAACACATTGCAGGATTAAGAATGTTTTAACTTTAAAGGTTTGTGCCAAGAAACTATTCATGACTTACAAAGCAGTAAACGTGAAAATAAAGTTTTCCAGCAATATCACTGTAAAATTATTTGCAACATTTTTTGAACTTTACAAGCCTACACAAAAGATTGAAAACAATAGAATATCAAAGAAAACTAGACGCCTAAACACTTAATTAAACACGTATTAAATAGATTGACTCAGCTTAGCACCACCTGGAACACGTCACGTATTTAATCTAATTACAGCAAATTAAAACCTTGCGAAAATGACAAATTTTACCTCATATACACGATGCTCCCACTGTAGAATGAGTTGGGACTCGAAACAAGCATGGCCGTACTACCTAGTTCCATGAACCAAGTTATCACATATATTTCAATTGATGACTCTGCATGTACTCGGACGCTACTCGAATCGAGTCACTACAATAAATGAATCGGATTTGAGATGCTATTACACAACCTTGATGTAAAATTACTATCCAGGATATCTAACATGCCATAACTGTTACGCAATCTGTAGTTAATGATAAAGACTGAAAGGTTTTAAGAAAAATCTGATCGGAAGACAATTCTGTCAAATATTTGACTGTTTGAGCTGTTTTCTTATTTTCAGTGTAGGCCTAAAAGTAGTTTAAATCACAGGTTAAAGTACGTATAGGATGGTGTTTTTACAAACACCTGCAAACTGTCTCTATGTTAGAAATTCAAGCTAGCCTATATAGTTTTATACTTAAAGGCATTTTCCAGTGGCATTCCACAAGCGTGTCAAATAAAATAGAATAAGACCCAACTCACGTCCTCGAAACCCAGTAGTAATACTCTATTCATAACTCGAGATTTCTAATTTTACAGATTGATTTTGTCAAAAAATATCTAAAGCTCTCATCAAAGTAACAGCATGTTATGTAAAGTGGGCACATGGCTTCAGATCCCTTTTTTAAATTGAATGTCCTGTTTGTCTTTGAATTTGAGTGTTTGAATATCTTTTCTTGTAGATCTAGCATAAATCTACACCATATGCAGTGTTCTCCACAGGTCCAAATTTTGTCCGGGTGCTTTTCTCTGATCTGGGAGATGACACTGATTGCCGTCCTGGGGAGGGGTCTAAGGGGAGGGTGCCTCGGGGGTCGAAATCGAAAAATATTTGCTCACTTAAGGTGGGTTGGATGCAAAATGGTACTACATGTGATGCTAAATTTAAATTGAACAATTCAAACGTTACCAAAAAAAGTGGATGCAATATTTTTCTCCGGGCGACAACTTTTTGTCCGGGCGGCAACTTTTTGTCAGGGCGCTGATGCACGCTCTTCAGATTTTATCCAAGCGCCGCGCCCGGAAAAACGGCTAGTGGAGAACACTGTGTCAACAGTGGTGTCAGCATCATAAGGATATACAACACCATGTCTCATCAATGTGCCCTGATGACATCACAGATTTCACATAATACACTGCATGTCTTGAAAATAAAATACATTTCTTTAAAACTTAATATCACTACATACTATTGAGATGAGGCTTTCACCTCTTAAGGGAGAAAAATTTTTGGAATTTTTTTTTTTTTTTGTCCCTCGAAAACCCCTTTACACAACACTGTGAATCACGCTTGGCGTCATCTGAATATGTGGATGAACCTGTAGCAGTTGAGCTGGCTGTTTCACTTGTTACTTCCGAGTTAGTATTTCCATAGTTGAGGCCAGCCAGGGTTCTGATCGAAGTGCTACGGGTAGCACTTTATCTGATCATTCTTATGGGTGTTTCCTAATCGCATCTGCCACTGGACAGGAAATACTTATAGCTCATGAAGTGGTGTTAGCCACATCTGAACCTGAAAGTAATTCCTCAGATGTAGCACTATGATATGAGTAGTGGCATGTACCCTTCATGTGGACACTGCTTCCCCCAGGCGATCCTCGATCGACTTATTAACTACAACATGCGCACATGAGGAAGCTTACGCAGTTACGATCTTGTTTGCAGGGGTTAAACGCACGCACTTTAATGCTATCTAATTGTTTTGAAAGAAGATAGGAAAAACCTATCTATCATTCACCATTTTCAATACACGTATAATAAGGGAGCTCAGTATAACCAGGGAGTTGTTATTTGGTCCAAATAACAACTCCCTGGTATAACAACCACTTGTTAACTAACGCATTACCGAACAAGTTCGTCAAGTGTAATTAATGCATTGCCCGTCAAGTTCAGAAAAAACAGACGATCAGATACTGTACCTCCTACCAGACAAGTTGTCCTCTAGCAAAGCCGTCCCTTTCAAACCCTCTCCTTACAAAGCAGAGTCACCTTTAGCAAAGTCACTGCCTGAGTAAAGTTAGCAAACAAACTAGTACACTGATTTCAATAAAGTTGCCCCTAATTCAAGTTTTCAATTGTCTGAGATTGTTCACAATGACAATGATTAAAACTAGTATTAACAACTTGAGTTTCCAAGGCATAGATAAGAGTGAAGTGGTATACTTTCTCCAAAAGCCTCCGCGGTTGGATGCCGACTGGGGAAACCAAACTTGACTCGATTCCAGTCCGAGTCTTTCAGTATACAACTAGAGTGTCGGCATTTGGTGTAAGTTAGAATGAAGAGTCATTTAATTCTTGTAACTCTAGAAAAAAAATATAGCTGTGCGAAATGTAAAAAGTTGCTAAAAACCCTAAATTCTTATTATTGAACACTGACTGGGGAATGTGGCTTTTAAAGGCTTCAACAAAGTCACTATTAAATTTAAACAAAAATTTCAATGATAACAAAAGATAACTCGAAAGTGACTTTTAAACACAAGGTTAAGCCTACAGAGCGATTGATATGTAGCTGTGAACCATCTCTAATTACAGAGCTTTTCAGGACATTACTTTTTGGCGTTTCGACGTAAATGCACTAGCATTTATTCCCGCGGGTAAACTGGGGATTCTTAAAAGGATTGATCGATGACATAGGAAAGTTTGGTTACAGGTTACAAGAATCGTGTTTTGATTTCAATGACAGTCGTTTATTTTTGAGTTGTTGGAAATGTTGAGCTGAAAGCGTTAATGTGTTTTTGATTGAATCCCCTTGGTGATTACGTTACCTTGACACTTTGATAATTTTAAGTTTAAATCACAAATATTCGATGGACTGGTCTTGCTGTTATTACAGGATCAGTGATGCGTGAATTTTATAAGTAAATAAAGGTTGGTAAGTTTTGTTAGCATCTTATATATTTTTCGTACTTGCATTTTGATCGGTACAATTTTAGGATATCTTTTAGAAGGAAGTAGCAAACTGTAAGACAATAATTTCATCCTTGCTATAGGGGTAGTATGAATTACCAAAAGTCTTAATGTTTGTCTTATTTAAGGAGGCACATGTTGCACGAAACGTTAACCGTATTACTTGTTAGGGTTTGTCAAACCTAAACAGTCTTTCAAGGAAAGCAACAAATTCTTGTATTTTATTATTTTGTTAAAAAATATGCAGGTTACTCGAAAATGTGTTGTTAGCCCAGAGTTCGAGCTGGCAGTATCATGTATAGAAAGTGCGCAATTACCGAGGCAAAATTACTTCCAGAAAGAAATGCCGTCCTATACTGATACATGAATTTTGGATGTTGCTTTCATTATCTTAAATAACAGCACCGAAAAATTGAGACCTACTACTGCTGTCAGCCACTTTGTTGTGTTATTATAACAAAGGCGTAAAGGGGGGCAGAGGGGGACCGCCCCTCCTCTCGCGATGGTGGGAGCGAAAGCCTTGTTTCCCCCCCCCCCACTTTTGATGACAAGCTGCCAAAATATGGCATTAAATAAGATGAATTACTTCAAAGTTTGTCAAAACTTGCACTATTTTGCATCTAGGGCACTGTAAATAGTGGGGACACCCTTTCCCCTAAGACCCTCCCCGGGACATTGGTCACTAACATACACTCCCCCCCCCCTCGATGGGATGTGCACGAAATGTTGCACAGGGTCTGTGTTTCTTTTGTTTATCCTTTATAAATTATCTGTAAATAACTTACCAGCTAGTTTCTATTTGGTGTTTAATGTGGACATTTTCAAAGTAGTCATTAGCTACTTCCATACTATTCCTCAGGTCATGCCAACATTAAAACTGTCCTCGGAATGTAGGTTAAGCAAACAAAGGATGCCATTTGACACATATTACGAGTCCCTCGACCATGTCACAAATTTACATATGTAACTCATGTTTGTTCATTAGGTAAGTGCAGTAGTAAAGTGGTTGTTGTAGAATGTTCAATAGCTGATGGATTTTGATGGGAATTACGACTTTTTCCAGCTAGTTTGATGCTTTTACTTCAAATAGGTAGGTATTACATTTTAATGTCTTAAGACCTTTGAAGATGTTACATTAGAAAAGGTCAAATCGCTAAATTGTTGATCTCCTAGGATTTGGGAACTCTGTGTGGGCCGGCTTCGTTATATGTGTAGTCGATGATTCCATAAGCTAACACTTACTACCCTGCAGAGCGAGTTAAGTTTTCATAAAGCTCATCGAGCAGCTACGCAGGCCATGCACTCCATCAGTCTGTGGCAAGACAAAAGTTTGAACGATACGTTAATTTTACGTAAAATAATGTCTTGAGCAAAAATACACATTATGTAAAAATTAGTAATGAAGAAACCTTTTTATCGTTATAGGCGATTTAAGGTGGCTTGCCTTCCCATGCCCTAGTTGGCGGCTTGTTTCGTGACGTTTTCAAGGACCAAACCATGAATCATTATTTCGAGATACCGCATTTTTTTAACAAACTGAATATGTGTCACAAAAACTTCAAAAAACTTACTCCCTGGTTAAATTAAGTGACACTACAGAACACCAAGGAACAAACCGCTCAAAACATATTGTGACAGAAAATTTGACAAAGGCATGTCATTCAAGGACAGTTTTAGATAAAATTTGACTCGGTCATCAGCGCCGAAAGGTGATTGAATGTAAGGATCACTTGTATGTCCGACATGACATGTAATATTTTGGTTAAGAACGTTCATGGTGGGACTGTGAGACATATATAGCTTAGAACTGTCTCAGGTGTCTAGATTTCTCAATAGACGAAACCTAAAGTAATTGCTTTTTAAAGTTTAAACTGATAGCCAACGGACATGAACTTGTCTTTCATATACAAGACTACGTGATCTATAAAGGACTTTTACATAACGCTAGCGCGTTTCCAATAGGCGGTCACGGATCATGTGACAAAAGTATTTTATCGGCACGCCCACGGAGCTGGATCAAAGATGCACCTGTGATAAACTGAGTGTTTCACAATGAAAAAAAATGTGCACCAAAGAGAAAGATCGTTAATAAGTGTGTACGCGCAATGTTAGGGGCATTACAGTTTAACGTGAGAGACCAATGGTTCTACTGGACATAACAAAAGGCCGTACCTTCCATGACGTCAAGGAAAGATCTCACTCCAAGTTGGACGACAGCAGCTACACTTTTATACAGTCAGTATGATAATGTAAGGAGCATTATTAGAAAGCTGCCATTTGTTATAGAGATAATTCTGCTCACGTCCTCTGCAAAGTAAAAGTGTAAAGAAAGATTATCTCTTATAGATCTGGACTGATAAGGTTTGACGACGAACACTGTCACTATATATTTTATGCATAGGATGAACCAATAACTTCGAACGAAATGGTAATTGATTTTTTTCTCAAAGCACAGTCACGACCCACACATTACGTCACCAACGCAATTATAAACCGTTGTACTAAGAAGGTGTGGACGAACGCAAGAAACCTCTTAAAATATAAGGTACCATATACATCAGCACTATGGTTGCTTCATAACCTTCAGACAGCCCAATTGTCCACTCTCATCGTCCCATTTCACCTGGTCAAGTTTCTAATTCCGAACATCGATTTTTACTTTTAGTCAAGTAAACATCGCCATGCTGGCTGTACAATGTGCAGATGCAAGCAGACGTGGGGCCTACACCCATTTAACGAAGTCAAGCGGCGGGGTCAGTGGTGGGCGTCCAACACGCCATTCCCATTACTCCAATCGTCACAGTGCCACTGCCCCGGACAATTCCCACTTAATACCCCTTAAACAACTTCCCCATCAGAAGTCATCAGCAATTTTTGAATTGACCTGGGTGGAAATGTCCGGGTGAAAATTGTCCTGGTGGGAATTGTCCTGAGTGAGAATAGACCTTTGGCATATGATGTCACAGTACAGAAAGTGCGCCCTTCCATCGGAGGCAAGCGCGTATCATTGCAACTGACGCCAAAAATGTAGTTAGCTGATTTGTGTACCGGTTAAATACTCTAGTAAGTCTACTACACGAATGTGCAAAATCTACTTCGTGTGGGCAATGTGCTTCATTGTTTCTCAGCCAAAATGACGAGGAGTGACCAGGTGACGTCAATTTATAAGGTGTATTGTCCTTAGTGGTAATTGCCCGGGGGTTACCAGGGTGGGACTTCTGTGGAGAACGATTGATCGCGAACCTGTTACCATAGCATTATGTGAGCATCATGCATAACACGTACGAGTACTCCACGTCTGGTCCCTGACCTGCTCCACTGTAATCATATGATCAGACAACCGTACAATGAGAAATATTTGACTCTTTATAAAAACTTCTCGAATGAATTCTCTGTTATTATTCGTTTAGCATAAAGACATAAAAAGCAAGTCGGTTATTTGGTTTATCATTCTGGCCACAAAGGAAATAGTAGGTCCATTTTCCAATTGAGTCTATGACCTGGTGACTGAGTATCCATACTCAAGTAAAGTTCAATTACTTTATATTTGGAATACTTTTAAGACTAATCAATAACAAAGATAATCGTTTCTATTCACACCCGAATGCTTGACAGTTATTAGAATTCAAACCATGAAGTATGCAGATACAATGTTCTGCATTATCATTGTTATCTTGCTTTTAAGAGGGACATATAAATCCTCTTTTTTGAGATGTAAATTTTCAAGATCACCCTTTCATCTCAGTTTTTATACGACCTCTTATCTATAAGTGAACAGCATTACTTCACCTCCTTTAAAGATTATCCCAGAAAAAAGTGATCAGTCCATTACCATCTTTCCAAATGGACGAAATTATTTATTTCAAGTTGTAAATCACCATTTGAATGGCTAAGTATACATGTAATATCATTCCCTGACGGAATACTTATGAGATTTTACGGTAAATTTGACAGGGTCCCCTTTTATCGAGACTGCTTGATGTATAAACCCATGGAGATGTAGAACTTTCGGACAACCTTGGGAATGTCTCTGATGGTAATGGCGGGGGAAAGAAAGACAGTTGTCACAATGGCTTATAACAGAAATGAAAAAAAAAACGGAAGCAGAAAAGTATTTAAGAACATTCGACTTGGAAAAGAGACTAGAGCGAAATAATATTACTAACTGAAGTCTGAGGTGGTGAAACGCGTCCAACTGCCAAAGTGTTTCAGAACAATTACATTTCTGTCAGAACAGGTTTGGCTGACCACTCTTTTATCCTGATTTTCTTCTTTTCCTCTTATGTGCTTAATTCGTTACCCAGTTCGTTAGTTAGTCCGTTTTTTGCTCCCCTCCGGGGTTTGTTTTTCGTCCCTCTTGCTGTAATGTATTGGGTGAGTTACCTTCAGTTCGTATGTTTTACACTGGGGCTTTTTACCGAGTTTTACAATGTCAACAAAGGCAGTAAATTAGAGTTCGAGTAATATAGTGAATGGCATACAAGTGCAAATATCATTCCTTACAGTTGTAAGTAACATTATGAGATGGAGTCCGCCTTACGAAGTGTAAGTTTAACTTTTTATTGTCATCAATGTTAAACATTATTACATCAAAAAGGAACTGCAAAGAAATATATAGTCAAACAATATGAATACCCATTATTGCAAGTAATGCAAACTCGGCTTTTGAGGAATTCACACAAAAGTACGGGAGGCTCTCCGTGTAAAACTCTAGCGGCAGTTACAAAACGAAGTTTTCTGATTTATAAGTGATTAAGAGTGGCTTGAAGGACATATTACATTTAAAGAGGGATTTGCATCACCCCAAGTATAATCTTTACTTGGTGGTAAAACCCGCCTATAATTGTTTTTAGCTTCTACTTGTGCAGACACAAACATAGTTTAGTGCTTTAGACTATATCCTGGTGAGTATAAAAGGCCCTAGTGTGTAATGAAAACACTCTGTGCATGCTGTGTAATATAAATATAAATTTGTAGGGTTTGAAATACTGTTCGGGCAGCTTTATGTTGTTGCCACTTCAGTAATAGCTAGGTTAATTCTGTGACCATGTAAAAAAATTTACTAAGTAAGTGGAAGCCCGTGTACCAAAACTGTAGCGTAACCAATTTAAGAGATTAGAGTATGAGCAAACCGCACAGAAACAATGATGATATGAGAGCCAAGAGCTGGGAGCCAATAAATTTGGAGGAAGGGTTTTGGGACAAGTTAGATCTCTGACTGGAAAGGGGACAGCACCCAGAGTAAATGCCTAAAAGGGGGATTAACCCTCAGACCGCACTGTTCCCCAGTTGCCCGGGTAATAACTCACAAGCGCTCTAGTCTGAGGGTACTTAGGCCTGGTCTAAAGGGCCCCCTCTCCCTCCCTCTGCCAGAGACCTAACTTCATCCCAGTCATTGTAGTTGAGAATATCTAGGGGAGTTTTAATATTGTTCCTAGTAGAGGAAGAGGTAAGGAGGTTAAGGACAGTGTTTTTAGCCTTTTGGTCACTCTGTGCACGCTGTGTAATATCAGCTGCTCTTCATCTTTTAAATTTTGTAACTCTGATGTCAATCAAACAGTAGTCACCAACTGAGACTTGCCTACCCCCAAGTAAAAGCCATACTTGGGGGGGATGCAAATCTATCTTTAAATTATTGGGGTTTGTGTACTTTTCATAAAATCATTTTTTTTTTCAATTAGTTATTCCAGGGTATCTTTCAGGTAGGTGTCATGCAAGGCAAAGTATCAGTGTGACATAGAACTTGTCTCAACCCATTTACATACGTAACGCAGTAAAGCAATCGACCAGTGATGACTGTAGCATTTTTGCAGAAAAATCGACACTTATCTGTTTGTCCTGAATAGTGAAATTCAAAGAAGAGGCAAAACTTGTCACGTGTCATGCAAGTTACTGTTAAGTAAACTTTGAAAGTTTCGCAACAAGTTTCGTCCTTGCCATTCAAAATACGTAGGGTATTGCAGTAAAATTTACAGTGGATACCGTATTTGGTTTATCCTCAGATACTCTATTACTATGCATGCTACGTCATTATTTTTTAAATGGCCTACATTTTGTCCTATCTCAGACTTCAAATCCTTGCTTCTCATTTTTTCATTGTTTTTTTTTCTTCAAATTGAACATATTTTACATTAAAAGTAAACCTTCCTCAACTTTTTGAATTTGTAGCCTGAAGTACTTCTCTTTGGAATCCGTGGATGTTTTTCTAACTGTGCGCATGCACTGACTAATTTATTAGACTGTGACCGAAATTTAGCATAAATGCTTTTCATTGTTTCCTAGATAAAAAATTAATGATGCGTTAACTGTGCGAAGATATATTTTTCATTCACGGGACACATTCACCCATTTGTTTCATGTTTGTTTGCTTTAAAATGAAAAACTCATATGTCATCGCTGACCATTCGGTTTCCCTGAAAGGTTTTGCTCCAATTAATTCTGCTTCATGGCTCTTTGAATAATTTATTCAATGCTGTAAGCTTGTACTTACAATTTAATTGAAGCCATATTCATCCCATTTGATCTGTTTAACTCCACGTAAGTTCATTTACTGATTAGGTTAGTAACCCTAACCAATAAAAGAGAGATTTTCTTCTTTGCTGGGCGCGACCTTTTTCGCCTGACATATTTTGCGTCCAGCACTTTTGCAATCTACGTTTTAATAACCTTAAAAGTTGCTGTATGGCAGGCCGATTTGTACAAAACCGTTTGATTGATGTCACCACCGAACAGCTTAAGGCGTATGAATGTGAAAGTAATGCAGACTATGGCTCAATAAACAAGATGCGTAGTTATACTATGTCAAAACAATTGCACAGATCGTTTGGATAGATACCAAATAGAAGTGTATGAGTAAAACATCTCACGGAGGGAATAACCCTTAGTCTCTAAGTAACAGTCGCTTTCTCTCACCCCGAGGTATTCAATTATTTCCACTTATTTAACCCGCCAACGTTGTTTGTATTTTAAGGTCAATGGTGAAAATACAATTTCCCAGAAATAGTAAGTTCTGTTTTTCGCCGACCATAAGTTTTTTCACTCTGATCTTGTTTCTGTAACGCTTAACTTGGAAGCAATGATATGGATTTTTTTAATATTACAAAAAGAACACTGAGGCAATTGACGCTGTCATTTGAAACAGAAACTTGGGAAACTTCTTGAAAATTATTGGTAATGGGATATTGTAATTGAATATCAGAAAAGTGTATTCGACTTCATACGATGATAAAGTAGAAGTGTTTCAGTTTGTGCAATGTGTTAATCTCTATTATGGTTTTATATTTTGCGGACTTATCTTTCCAATTTCACTGACTTTCACATTGCATCAAAGATTGTTGACAAGTAATTCAAACGTATACAAGTTACCAGTAGGCTATAAGCTGGTTTAATGCTTACTTCATTTCAGTGACTTGTCGCAAGGTTCGTCATAGTTTCTAAAGCACGTGAGTGGATATTTACTGCTAAACCACCCTAATTATATGTTCGTAGTAATCAGTATCGATGCGTAAGCATTCAAAGTGATCACGTTTTGGGGCACGGTGCTTCCTCTACCCACGCCTTTAATCATACGCATAGGAAGCGAGGACAGGGAGCTCAAGCCACCCACTCAAAAATATGGAGGATAAAGAATGCGTATGATTCCGCTTCCTATAATTAGAGAATGAAAACCTGCATATGTTCGTGTTCCGTCTTTAAGAGAAAATGTCAAAAATTTCAGCGATTTTTCTTAAAATCTGTATAATGTTTTGCACCTATTTGCAGGTAAGGACCCTCAAATATTCAAAATTTACCAAAGGGATGGAGAATAACCCTTTCCTTAAAACCTTTTCCTAGGACAGTATTGAAAACAACGTTCAACCCCCCCCCCTCCTGCCCTCCAGCTGAGAACAGCTTCCTACGTCGATGTCTTCGATTTCTACAGACTAGAGTTGATCAGTTTCTTGTGTCGTAGACAGGTAGAGCGGGGGTGAAATTCTCAAAGGCTGCCGGCAGTCATATTTTACAAAAACAACTATGGGATACTTGTAATGTTATGTTTTTATAAGAGTTTTAGAATGTTATATTTAGGATCAGACAAGTAGTTCTTCAATCCATGGGCACCTGAAATGGTAACATAAAAATGTTAGTTTTTCTCGCAGGATAAGTTTTAAATTGGCCCCTGTTAATTCTGACTTTTCTGAAGCTAAATACGTCTAATGACGTCAAGTGGTAATAAGCACAAACACCAATTCTACTTCTCAGAAAGTCTAAAATGTCAAAAGTATAAATGTTACCGACTAAAGTTAATGCTTATGTTAATGTGCAATTGCGCCAGACATATCGACTTTTTACGCAAGGTATCAATTTATGTGAAGTTTGTTCTTACATACATATGAAAAAATGTGCCGTGAAAAAAATAAGAGCTGGTGAAGCGTAATAGATTTCAAAAGATAATATAGCCTACGTGAATACTTGCCCAGAATTCCTGCTTAAGGGAAAATATGACAAAATTTCAGAATATGTCGAGGGAGACTGCGAATAGATGCTATCGGTGAATTCTCGATAGAATTCAAAACACTGACTACAACTGGATTTTACACTTAAGCAAATTATACATGGGGAGAGTTTCTTACTTCGTAGAAAAAAAGTGTCATAATTATATGACCATAAAATTTCTTTGTTTTACTTTATCCTATAACTGTTATTTTTTTTAACTCTCCCATGTCGTTACGAATCATCCCCATCAAGCCTGTGAGCTATAGACCTTCATTTTACATAGTCAAAGTCAGCAACTTAGCTGCTGTTCCCAGTAACTATGGTCTACGTTTTATCTTTACAATATCGCATGTCACATTATGTTAAACAATAAATCAATCATGCAGTGGGAAATCTTACATAAAGAAGACAAAAATGCCATAAAGCTATGGCTATGAAACATTTCTTCGTAAAAAAAAATGCTTCATTTAAATCCGCTTTTCTTTTGCCTTATAATTATCAATCCAGGCCTTCAAGGGCTGTAGTTGTACAAGACTTCAAATGACCATAATATTAGGGATACCAAGAAAGGTATAAGTATCACAAGTTAATGCCAGATGAGTTTATGCTTCCTGGGTTTGTCGCCACATGTACAGGGACAAAACCTTTGAAATAAAGTTAGAGCACAATGTTTATCATCCGATTAATTTTCAATGAACTAGACCGAGTATCGCACCAAAGAAAGTTCCATCCATAATTAGGACTACGTCTCACGTCTCCCTCCAGCTACGCTAGTGACAGGTTTCCAAGTTAGTATTTACGGAACTTGAAAGTTTTAGAGCCTTCTCAATTTAGATGTTATATCACATAAAAGCTATAGAATGCCTTTTGACTCAGCCAGACTTGGTCGAATCATTTTCAATGTCACCATCTTCACGAACTTGGCCTTATCATGTGTGAAGCTTAGCTTGAAGTGTCTCTTTGTTATGAGCCAACCACTTTAAGCTATCTGCTACGCTCTTTCATTTCAATGCCACAATTACTAAGCAGTTCCTGGATGGGAAGTGGTATTAATTACACCTTACTACATCACATATCTACCTAATCTGCTTTATGCCTTCTTCGCAAACATCACATATCTACACAATCTGCTTTATGCTTTTTTCGCAAATACTTTTTGCTTGCAACTTTTATCTATGCAGAGACGAACCAGATGAATTATGCTAATTAACTGATTAAGTTCTAAATTTCTAATTTTTTCACCGTTATCGTCTATTTTGTGAGACTTTATGAAAAATTTCTTACATTTCTAAATTGCTAACTCCTACCCTGGAAAAAATCTTGAACATAATGAATGTTTCTACTCTTTGTTCTATTTCTCTCTAAGATTTACTTTGATCTTTCAATGATAAGCTTAGTCATAATTTGGACTACTTCAATAAACTGAGTCTTTAAAATTGTGTTAAATGAAAGATTCGTGTCTTAAATAATCTACCGAGGCTGGAATCACAAGGATATCAAACGTTGCAAAAACCAAAGTTTCCTCTCTTTATTGTTTCCCATTTCGAATACTCGAGAGGGTATAAAGAGTAGCGTTTCAAATTTGAATACACAAGCATTTATTTCATTATTTTGTGAAGGCATGAATGAGGTGAAATAGATGCAATTTTAAAGGATGAAGTTTCTTTAAGTTTAAGTGTATGCATTGCAGAAAATACGGCCAAATATATTAAATAAAATCTTAGAAACATTACGGGTATATTTTCTGCAGCAGACCTGGTTTGACTGTTAGTGCAATTTCAAATAGCTACATGCATGGTTAACGGTTTGCCGTAATTCTTGTGTGAAATTATTGCCATAAATATAAATCTTTGGTTCCCTTCAGTCTCCTTAATTATTGTAATTCTTGAAGTATGCGGTGTCGAAAGACTTGTCACAATTCAGAGGCGTCGGAACTGCTACGGTAGGTACGGCATCTACCGTACCACTTTTCACGGAATATTAAAAAATAATAATAAAAAATGGACAAGTGAAGATTAAAAAAACAAAACAATTATCCTCCCATTCTCCGATACCAGCCTATAGTGTCTCTGCAAGGGCGCCATGTAGTGGGTTACTTCAAAAGTTGACAAATATAGCACCAAAATGCATCTAAGGACACGTAATAATTCAAAATTCCTCAAAGGGGAGGGGATACCCCCCCCTTAGAACCCTCTCCCATATAAGTCATCCCCAGATTCCAGTTTCGGTCGTACCACTTTAAAAATCGTTACGACGCCTCTGTCACAATTAGTATTACAATTTTATTTTCTTATGATATTATCCTCTCTGCAAACTATGGAAAGAACACTTTTGAACTTTTGGTCTTCTTTGCGATCACAACATCAGTCAACTTCCCATCCGGAAGATCTTGGCTAAATCGAAATCCACGGCAAGAGCGCCGATCGCTCTCAAATGTGAAGACGAGTCCGTGTACAGTAAAACTAGGGCAAACCGGTGTGCTTAGCTTTCGGTGCTAAAAGCTTAGAGCTCCCATCTGTCGGAATGGGGTTTAGGGCTAGTTAAACCGAATAACTGGTATTGTTCAATTGTTACCGATTGACTGACCACCCAATTGATCCTTTCACATCACAACAGTCCAATCCTTGAAAAAAGTTCCAGGCTTGTTTCCTAGTCTTCATGGAGATGTAAGAAAATTTGATGATTCTTTCACGAGAAAAGTGGAACAACTTTGTGTTACCCTCATCCCCGTAATAAAAGTTAGGGGCATGATTTTTGGAATCAAGAATTAGTGAAATATGTTCCTTTCCTGTAGAGCTTATAGGGTGCGCATTAAAACATGATCCCAATATAGTCATGACTTGTCAATGTTATTGTTATTGTTAAAACTCCAACATAACATTACTTGCTTATACGAAATCAACACAATAGGTAAACTCAATTTAATGTAAAAGTATTACAAAGTTTGAAAGTGCTTATTCCAGTGCCTTTAGTTACCATTTTGGCTTTTTACAAACGCTTTCTTTTACATACGCAGTCGTCTAAGTAAGAAAAGGTTACTAGTGTAACCTTGCGATATATGATTCCCAACATGGTTTCTACTGATAAAAGGGCAAGTAAATACGTCCATCGTTTTACTAATGATGTATAGCTCAAAAACGTAATATTATTGCTGCAGCAAATCATATTCATTTTATTCATGTATATTTTTCGTCCATTATTATTTTATTAGTGCATATTCGTTACTAAAACATATTCATTTATTCCTGCATTAACAGTGATTAAGGTCTTTCATCCCATTCGTCTACAAAGTAACTTCAAAATCAACAATAACCCAACATTTCCCAAGCCGCGTTTTGACGACAAAACTTAGCACCCGTTGCAAACTTTCGTAAGCTTCCCCTGGCTACATCATTACAATGTGTAATATTGCACTACCTTCATTGTCGCCATCAAATTTCATTACTTTGGCATTTATCATTTCTTTATTCAATTTGTTTTCATCTGGATGGTTGCGCATTGTCTCCCTGTTGTCTCTCTTAGAATGACGTGCCAAACAATCTCCTAATATAACATGCTCATAAACTGTATTAAAACTACGTTTTACAAGGTGAGATCAAACACTTACACATCTTTTGTAATCAATCCTTACGGGTAACCGGACTACCAGAATTATTAACGTAACATTAACAACGGACTAGCAAAGGATGCATTTCTCTGTTTCCGGGCAGATATATAAGTAGACCACAGCATGTTGAAACAGAAAAATTTGACGTCAATTGAGTGTATTTGGGAAAGACATTCAGTTTAAAAAATAGAAGACAAAAATTCTAAAATAATCGGGTTTTTTGCAATGCCCTTTGATAAAATGATATTTGATTTATGGATGACGTAAAATTATCTTAATTTTCTCTCATTTACCGTCATTCTTATTAATGTTACCTATTACGTCACACATGCAACTAAAGTGTTTTACGATTGCTTACTCAAAACTTATTTTTACGTTGTATAAACTTAAAGAATACCTTTCAAGAGATCCGATGACGTAATATTTTGCCATGAGAGTGACGTCACTCTTGTCTCAACTAATACCACTGACAGTCGTATCAAACCTGATGCAACATAACCAAAGTTCTTCACTTATTCTTTATTTTATATTTTCTATCTCGGTTGATTTTTTCCCCGTCTCCCTCCCTTAACTAATTATTTGGCATGAGCTACCACCATTCTTAACAGTTTCCTGTCTTATTTTCTCTTTATTCGTAAGTTTCCCCGAGAACAGTGTCACGTTCGATACAAAAATTAGTAGGGCATGGCTGAATAACTCACAATAACCTGCCCCTGTATTTTAAAACACAATTCTCCATAAGCTTGACGTCGCCAGTTCATCGGGCGGGTAAAATCTGAAGGAAGAACCCTCTAAAGAATAACTTTACAAGACAATTTAATACAGTTTGCATACATTATCACGTGACAGCTGCCACGTGTTACTTATGAGATTAGGATTGTAATGCGCAAAAGTGGCATGGCAATACTATGTAACCAAGTCCTTTCGCTAACCTTTCTTCAGAAAATTAAAACTTTGCAGGTTCAATGTCTTCTATCATGAACAATAATTTAATAATCTGTTTAAGCAATAAGAAAAACTCGCTTGAACAAACAAATAAGAGTCTATATGCGCATGCTCATGAAGGCTGCATGATCAGGTGATGATAAGGAAGTAGGTGTCATTATCTGCAAACAGCGTAAAATACTTCTACCGATCAGCCCTCTGGAAATAAAAGTAGGGATATTTTGCTTTTTAAATACGATGAATATCAACAAAAATGGAACCGTTGATTTTCGTGTTGGCTACTTACATTTCAATTACACCAAGAGTCATAGTACAATGAAAGTTGAGTGTTAACTCTTTATCACCTGCATCGATAGACCATATGCATATGACGTTATAGAACAGAGAGTGCATCCTCCATGGAGGCAAGCGGGATTATTGCAAATAACACCAACAAATGCAGACAGCTAATTTGTGTACTGGCCGGATACCCTCGTAGTCTTCTTAGAGCGCATACGGCGAGCGCGTACGATTGCGCGCGAAGCCTACGTCGTGCGTGTAGTGTGCTTCAATGTTTTGCCGCCAAATTGACGTCGCGTGACGTCAGTATATAAGGTCTTTTATCAAATTGAGAACATTAGGAATTGGAGGAAGCTAGATTGGACTAAGATTACTTCTATGTCAAACTGGCTTTGGGTCAAAACGAAAACTCTACACATCACTGGACATCGTCGGAGAGTTGGTCAGTGTGGGTGATCATAGTGTACGCCTTGTAACTTCCTAAGGTTCCCAAATCAACTCATTAGAGATCTCATTGGAAACTTTCTGTTGATTAGATTACATGTTTTTGCCATGGTCCTTGCCATTTCAATTCCTTGGTGACCTTTTATAACAAGATATGAACATAACGACATACGGTCAGGGCCGTCGCGACAGGGGCGTATGGGGGTGTCTCACCATCCCCCCCCCCCAGTTCGTCAGAGCGACGGTAGTCGGAAGATCTGAAATACCAGTCTAGCACATTTTCCGACTGAGCCTTTGTCAACTTTGTATCTATTTTCCAACTAGATCAAGTGAGAATAGTACCAAACATTATTTTCTTCACGTAAAATCGAATTAAAACTGTCCTTTGACATCTTAGTTAATGAAAAATTTCGGCGCGCTTCGCGCGCATGCGTCACGCTTTGCCCTTCATCTCATTAACATTATTAAGGTAATTATACATGGAACTTTCCCGATCACAACGCTTTCCGAAAAACAGAGATACATCTCAAAACATCTGTAAGGCCTCGCATCAATATGGGATCTTTCAATATAATTTGTAGCATACTGTGGAACGTTGAAAGTACGTACTTGACGCTATACATTTTTCAAAAAAAGAAAGAAAATCGTCGAGCGCTTCGCGCACAGCCATTATCGGTATAGATGGTGATTGTTAATACACTTACGACCGAAAAAGCACTCTGAAATGCGCTTTTTAGTCCTTAATTCCTTTTGCTATACCTACCAGACTGGAAGCCATTCGTCTGGAGTTTTTGTTCAAAATTAGTATAAATCCGATAGATGTAAAGTGCTTAGCGTCATACTCTATATTATAATTTGGATGAATGGTAAGAAGCATTATGTCTTTGCCTAATTTTATATAATTGATCCAGAGCTTCCAGGTATCTGCCAGCCTTGATAACCTTTTATAGTGCACAATGAAGGAAAGGAAAGTCTTCGTAATAGTCCAAGAATGTTTCAGTTGACTCCACGCACGTATTTTTGCGAAAAAAAAATTTTCAAATAAAAGACAGTAAGAAGCAAAAAAAAAAGGGGTCTTCAGGAGGTTTGTTGACAACGTATTTTTCTCTAAGACAACTTACAGTACTCTCTTCTTTCATCTAACCAGAAATTAGAATTCACTATAAATTTTCGACATTTCCCAGCCATATATGAGCAGCTCTGAAAATATCCCAAACATAGCACCATTTTGCATCTAGGCGACCTTAAATTAATAAAAATTTCTCAAAGAGGAGGGGAACCCCCTCCCCTTAGACCCTCCCCCAGGAAGGCCCTTTACGTCGTGACAAAGGAAGGATCCCTACAGTTGCTGAATTCTCCAAATTATGAACATTTTTCAGCCATACATGAGGCAATGGCGGCGGATCCGGAAGGCTTGGGGGGCTCAGCCCCCTAATGAAAAAGTTAGGGGAGGACCAATATTTGCCAAGTGCAGACATGAGATCCATATTTCAACGCTGGGTACATGCAGCTTAGAACACTCGGGAAGTACCGTTTCCAGCCATCTGAGGGGTTTGTAAAGCCAAAAAATTTCTTGTACGCTCCTCGCCAACCGATGGTGGCGCTCCGCTGAGAATCATATATAAACATTTCTCATAGATTGGTTTCTTTTTCCATTAATTGAGAAATTGCAGACATGAGATCCATATTTCAAGGCTGGGTATATGCAGCTTAAAACACTCGGGAAGTGTCGTTTCCGGCCATCTGGAGGGTTTGCAAACCAAAAATTTTCTTGTACGCTTCGCGCCAACTGATTGTGGCGCTCCCCTTAGATAGTCTTCCTGGCATTCAGACCCCCCCCCCAATATTTTTTTCCGTTCCACCGCGCCTGATATGAGCAGCTCAAAAAATATCACAAAGATAGCACCATTTTGCATCTAAGCAACCTTATATTAACAAAAAATTTTAAAAGGGGAGGAACACCCCTCCCCTTAGACCCCTCCCTCAGGACGGCAAATTTATGTAGTGACAAAGGAAGGATCCCGACTGATTTATACAAAAACGCAGGGTGCGTAAAAAAGTGCACTATACACGCTGCCGCTCAGTTGGAAAAAACATCCAGCCAGTCG
>WURT03409306.1:0-23037 GCA_009936505.3 Holothuria glaberrima
TCATGTGAGTGACTCAGTCTTGTTACAATATATCATATGGCAAGGAATCACTAAGCCTTTTGGCTTTCTAGTTTTACACATATGAAAGCTTAAAATTGATTGTGGAAGGGTTTTCCCCCTTTTTTTCCCCCTTTTTTTCCCCCTTTTTTTTTTCTTTCACTGACAATGATTCTAATGATTTGAACAGTGAAAAGCTAAATTCAAAACAGGTTGTACTGGTGGCCTACAAAGTGGTAACTAAGCAATGAGTATTAATGAAGAAAATGATTTACTATATGATGGCTTAGTGGAACTTACTACAGCCATGGGGGCTATTAAAGGAAAGTATTAGAATATTCAAGTGCAACTGTATCAGGTCAACTTAAAAATTAATTTTTGAAGTTGAAATTGTTTGGCACCTTGGACTCCTTCAACTAAAAGTACTAGGTAAATGTACTTTATTGCAGTGAGTGTTGTTGAATCCCAGGAACATTTTCAATGGAAAAGTGTAGAGTTTGGATTTATTATTAATTGAAAATATTGATGTACAGGGGGGAATCAACCTTTTTCTGAAAAAAGATACCTATAATAGCCAGTCTGCCAGTTATTATTACCTTTGAGTAGTATTAATGATAACCTTCTTATGCATTCAGTATACAGGCAGTGAAAGGAAAAGTAAATCCAATTCTTGGGAATCAACCAAATGTTGTGGTTGGGCATTCCTGATGAACAGTAAAAGTATCATTCAGAGAACCTGGGTAACCTAGGCTATATGGATTACCTTTTTGATTATGTTGCCATATGAATTAGGAAACCTTTCACCAACTTGAACTTTTCGGTTTTATCGCTCCCTCCCCCTCCTTCCCAAGAAATAAGAATATGAAAAGTGTGATTTTACTAGCATTCATTGAGAACAGAGAAGGCCTATGTAATGGATTGCCAGATCAAGTTAGTCAATATCTGAGAATTTTTTTTTGGGGGGGGGCATGAAGATTGTTTCAGTTCAGGTAAATTTGATGTTTGAAGTTTGATTAAGGAACTGCATACTTTAAAGTTTTGTTAATTTGTTAAATTTTGACTGGTTCAGATTTTGAAATTGTTGATAGGTTTGTTTGTCACTTTAGTTTAATTTTTGAAATGTATCCATGAGTTTGGTGTCATAACTGTAATTTTTCATAACTACATTATTTTTGTTTTTGTGGGATTTAATCGTGAAATAATAAGTAAAAAGGAACACAGAATTTCAGTTTGAAGTTTAAGACAAAAACTTGTCTCCCCACAGTATACTTTTACTGTGGGGGTTATCAAAATTCTCAGTTGGTGACTTGCTCTTCGATTGACAGCAAAGTTTGAAATTCAAAAGATCTAGAGTAGCTCTCATTCCACACAATACAGAGAGAGTGCTTGGATGACACATTATAGCCTTGTGTGCTCACCAGGACATGGCCCTAAGTAATAAAACAGGTTTGTGTCTGCACAAGGAGAGCAGTTATCAGAGGAGGTATAAGTTGCATAGTTGGGAGAATTGGAACTGTCGGGGATGACAAGATTTTCCCTTAAAAGGCTTTCATTTGTTACACACTAGCTTCCCCCCCCCCCTATATATAGGTGGAAGGGGTGAAAGGAGATTTATGGAGGTGTATACATCCTAAATAGTGGTAATTAAGATTGAATATTTAGGGAGATGGATAATTGCAATTGTGTACATTTGTAAACTTTAAAGAAAATAGTGACAGGAAAGGTCTATATTGCATGAAATCATGGAAGTGTTATAAAGTGTAAAAGTTACAATAAGCAAATATCAGACAATAAAAAAAACCAAAGCATATTTTTCGAAATGGATGGAACAGATAGGTTTTTAATATAATGTTATAATCTAAATTTATAAGTACAGGCATATATACTCAATGCATGTACATGTATTGTCTGTTTATGTATGGTTGATTGATGGATTGATATTTATTCAGCCAATCATAAAAATACAATGGAAATGGGTTGACAACAAGAGCTCTTAAAACATACACACAGCTAAACATTAGGTAAGACCTGCATTTTGAAAAGAAGCTGTGATCAGCAAGAGATGGCCAACTCTCCTTGTATGTTTTAATATTCGGAAAATATTTTCTCTATTTGTACCAAAAACATTTTATGGGCTTAGAAATGCATTCTGTGCCCCCAAAGCAAATTATTTGTTAGAACATCCCCCTCTCCCATCTCTTAGTGATTGTAATTCATGCCACTCCCTCCCCCACCAGGGCTGCCATGTGTCCATTTTGTGGCCAAATATTGCTTATTTGGTTGTATGTTGTTATAACAAAATGGTCATTTCTTTTGAAAAGGTATTATGTGGCCGTGAAAATTCTTCCTGGTAATGACGACGGTATAGCAGATCTTGAATATGGGAAGAAAGTTCAGCCATAAGGTGATAACTTCATCTGGCAGCCCTGTCCCCCACCTATAGATGAAAGAAGTTGGGAAGGTGGGAGGCACCTTCCTGGGAAATTTGTGTACCTAGAGGAAGGAAAATTTTGGTAATGGGGGGGAGGGGGGAATTTACCTTTTTTGTACATATGAAAACATGGAAGGAATTTGACTTCCTTCTGGGGAAATAAACATTTTCTCCAGCCCTGCCCACACCCACCATCAAAAATGTTTGGTCAGCCGGATGACCTCAAAGCCTTCCCTACTGCCTGTGTTATATTTTATATCAGAGCACTAAATGTTATTTGGTTTTGCTTCACTTCAGTTTGTACAAATCCATGCTTGTCTGTCTGTCTGTCTGTCTGTCCATCTGTCTGTCTGTCTTTCCATCCATCAATTTTTCTAGCACAGTCTCAGTTTCTCCAGATTTTAAGTTGAATATAATGATCCTTGAGTCATTGGGCCTTGGGTGCAACTCTAAGATTAGAGATCATATAGGGGTCTTTTAATTTGCTTGTCTAAAAAAAATTAAATGTATGTGGCATACCACTGTGTAGAGAGCAAAGCTTATGGTTTGCACTAATTTAAATAAAATAAGAAAAGTCATAATATTTAAATCCATTACTAGGGGAATCTACAGAATGCCAGGGAATTGCAGTATGCTAAGCTGAGGTCAGAGGTCACACTGGACAGGGTTATTTACAAACCAGGAAAAGGGATGTTTTTAGAGACAGTAATTACTAAAGTTTAAAGTTGGTCCAAATGAAGAATTGGTCAGTTTTGGAGAATGTTTAAACTGCTTTGCTGGATGAAATATTGTAAAGCGCCAGTATTTCCTACAAGTGTAAATTATCTGTTAATTAGTAACTGCCAGATAGAGTGTATTTTGTAATGCTGACATTTTTCAAGTAGACAACTGTTTTTCCAAAATTCCAAAGTAATCATCCCAAGACATGTCACCATTACAACTGTCCTTGAAATCAATGTGGAATAAACTACAGATAGCATACAAGAGATTTTGTGAATTCATCCTGCAAGGAACACATGTCTGTTTCCATCTGTAGGTAATGTTCTTTCAGGAAATAACCTGTTCAAATTGTCAATTTTTGTTTGATTTGAATGACAGTTTATGGCAATTTTCTATACTTAAAATAATCAGACCCGACATCTCATGTCACCAGGAATCAATGTTTAAAAGGAGGATGAGAGCATGGTTTAAAAAAATGTTTTTCCCTTCAAAGTAGAAACTTGATGTTAAAGATGGACTTTACTCTCTCGCTTTCCAGAAACAGGATAGGCATGTATCAATACTGGAGTATTAATTTGAGTATTGTCATTCATATTAAATATTCCACCCAAAATATTGTTCATATCCTTTCTCATTTTTTGATACTGTAGGGCACTACTGCATGAATGGACATATTTTCATTATCGTTGTAGCCATCAAAGAACGCAATAACTGATACGTGTGCGTACTGTATATTGTATGCATTTTAGTTTGATTTCAGTCTGCACAGCATACGTGACTATTTAATGAGTCCAGTTCTTTCTTTATACTGTGGTATGATATAGGAGGAGTCAGTTTTTATGATAACGAGCTTCAAGCGCTAACAGGGATCAATACCACAAAAAATAAGCTTTTGTTCAATGGTGGAAAAATTGATTTGAAACTGAATAACATCTTGGCTGAGATTCATATGATGCTTCTATTGAAAGTCTCAAGGCCTCCGCCAAGTTTCATATGATTGGATGACAATATACGCACCTCTTTATCTAGTAGTTACACAGGCATTGCAAATTTATTTCTGCAAGAGAAGGGAAGGGGGAGTGGGAAAGGAGAAACAGATTCTGCAAAAAAGAAAGGGAAATCAAACCAGAGGATAAAGGCATTTCAGTTACACTTTGGTTTTAAATCACAAATTTCAACACTCATATCTCCTTCCTAGAATTTGTATATCAGTTTCTACTGCAAGGAATGGGCTAGAAGGAAGAGTACAATTGTGGGGTGTATGAGTGGGTAATTTTGTAGAAAGGGGGAAATTACCCTGTTACTTGTCGATTTCATTACTTTCTGTTACCAGTCATATTTATTCCATCTATTGCTATACTAGTCTTGTGATATTTTTATATGTAGCAATGATTCATCTGTGTAAATAGTACTATTTTGCCAAGAAAATCACTTTTGCATACATTGTCAAATTTATTCAGTTTTTGGAAAGAACAAGGGACATTATCATCTGACAAAAAGGTTAATTTTAATATGAAGTTATAATCTCATCACCATAGTAATTAAATATTAATTGAAGGTATTTTCTTAAAAGTTAATTGATCTGCTACTTTGATTCATCATACACTTCATGAGGACATGTCTAGACATTCCCCTCTTTTCCTTGTTTCTGGATTTTCTTGTATCTTTTTTCACAAAGATGAATGTAACTCATATGCAACATTAATGATAACAAAGATTTGATCATTAACTCAATGAGCTGTTACAAGTTTGCTAATGTGTATTGCAAGCTTCTCTTTTCTGCTACTGGCAAAGCCATTCATATCTGATCCAGATGAGCATTTTTATTGCTGTGCCAAGCAGCATATTTTAATGCCTTTGTTTATGGTTGTATCCTTTACTATTAAAGAGAGCTGTACTTACCGTTGTCATCACCATTATATTACCGTCCCAGTCATATCCACATTTAAGAGATCTTGTACTGTATTTTTGGGGCTATCGTAATCTTGTCCATAGAGACAAAGAAAACACCTTCAGGACAGACATGCATGGGTTTTTTAGATGCAAATGATTTCACCTTGTCTGCCCTATTTTCTTTCCTTGGTGTGTACCTCGTGTCATATTTTTTGTCTTCATGAGGTCATTTCATGGTAATATTTCCAGCTGATTTTCAGCAGACAAAATCACACTTGGGTTTATAGTGTAGGGAGTGCAGCTCTCATCATATTCAGACAGCATTTATGTTCTTTTGGAACCTTAGTGAAAATTTTGATTTACTATGATTGATTGTATTCAGTCACCTACTTTTCAGGAAAAAATGGTGGTCCCTTACAATTTAAGGTATGGGCCTTAATATTGCATAGTCCCCCCACCCTACGATTACACAACATGCATGTGTATTTGGATGGTGCTGTTTTCATGCCATTCATCGTTTTCTGTATAAATCAGTATTTTGGGGAACATGTTTTCATTTTTCACAGAATTCCATATGCTTTCAACTTTCAAATTGTTATATCTATACAATATAGCCAGTAAGTTTGCTTGGAAAATGCAATATTTGTGGTAGGAAATACATGCGAAAGACACTTGAAGTCTGTGAACCATTATTCTTCTTAGTTGCATTAAAAACTTTTTTTTTTTATTTTTGGGTAATTTCATTTTCTTTTACTGATATTTTATTTTTTACCAGCTATGAACAAAAGATTCAACACAGATGCTAAACCAACTCCGCCCAGAAGAAGTACTGTCAAGGTGAGTTTCAGTTATCTTGGCAAAGGTGTTAGAACCATCCCTCACTTGCCTCTTTCCCTATCCTTAATTACCAGAAGGATTGTATCAGGATTTACAGATAGCCAAACCAGGGAGTTTTGGTAGTTGTAATTCTAGCAGGGAAAGTGACTAGATATCCCAGTGATATTTCTTGGGAGGGGGGGGGGAGGGAAGGATGGATGGCAGACTCGGATAAATATATATATATATATACTTTGCTGGAGAGTCACCCTAGTGTTAACCGCATGTCTATTTTATAATGCAAATGAACTGTAGGCTTTATAGGTTGCTGTGACAAAGCCTGTAGAAGTGTATGGACAGAATAAACAACTTTGAAATCAGCCATGCATTATCAGACTATGGGATGTGATATCTTTATTCCACCAGGGGTGGGGCCAGCAGGGAAGGGGATGGCAGAGAAGTAGCCTCCCTGTTAGGGAAGGCCAGCCCCTGGGATGGAGATATTTTCCAATTTTGTCGGAGACCTTAATCTGAACAATGTAATTTGTAATCCCAGTGACCTTCAGTTGCCCAGACAACCTGCTCGAGTTTGCTCAAAGTATAGGCAGATTCTTCAGTGAGACCCCTAATTTCCCTTGAAAAAGTCTCAGTTTTCAAATTGCTTTCAGTAAAACTGCAAATATTTAAATTTTTGTAACACAAAGCAGAAAGTTTTCAGCCCGCTTCTAAAGGTTTACATTTGTCATCCTTTTGCCAACTCATCAACTTCGTCAGGGCTTTAGGTTGCTGACCCTCTCGTCAGCAAGCTTGGCCCCTGTCAGGCAGATCCTGTTGCCACCCCTGTATTCAGCTAGGCCAGACTGATTTATTTGTTGAAACTCTAACCACATTTGTGTAAATATAACAAACATACCAGAAAGAATCAAGAAGCTGTATATGTCAGGTGATCAGAGATACTGTAATTTAATACCATGGTTAGGTGACCTGAACAAATGGGGAATAAAAAAAGCCTTTTTGTAGACTTGAGAGTTGCAAGTCAGAATTTGACATGGCAATTCCTAATGAATGATGCCATGCATGCACATATTGTTGTATGATATTTAAACTTCTGCTGTGGACCAATTTTTCCATAAATAATGCTCCATTGCCCAAATAATAAAGTTCATATTATTTTTTATAGCTTTTCTTTATGTGGCCATGAAGAGTTTATTTCTTGAGAGACAGTCATATATATTTAACCTTGTCAAAGTTCATAATGCCAAAGTTAAAAAAACATGAATCAGACCCCAATTGTACCACATGTGGCATTGAGGAGTACAACTCTTATTATAGTGGAGTTGCTAGTCAAGTATCAGTCAAGGTTTTAATACAACTCTGTATAACAGTCAATTATTTAATCCACTCGACCACACCAGTTGCTTTAATACTGTAAGTGTAATAGTGTACTGAAGTTTCAGCATTGCCCACATAACACAGTCACGGAAGCTCACTGTACATATTATAAGTGAGATGGTTGCAACATGCCGCGACAGTTAAGACTTTTGGCATAGCCTGATAAGGTACTGACTTGAAAATTATATCTTGATCTTTTCATACTGTGACTGAGCAACTCTTCCCACCCAGACAATTTTCCTTGGACAATTCACACCCATGTCATAGGTTGAAATCATCCTGTGGGTGGGGTTATTTGGAGTAAACGGTCTGAGGAAGGTTGTAGGGAACACTTCATACGGAGTAGAGTGTGATGGACCATTGGCAGAGTTAGAAGACTCGTCATCCAGGGATTGCTAGTTGCAGTTACTGTTAACTTTATTTCGTTGCCTTCACCATATTATGGCCTTGAGCAAGTTGCCTACATAGCACCTTGGCTGTACACCATATCGCTTGTTCAGTCATATTCCATGGCTCTGCAGGGTTTTGAGCAAGATGCTTATCGCAAGTTGCCTCTCCCCACCCAGGGGTTACATGGGGACTTGTGATGTAACTTGTCATTGCAAATGTGTTGCATACCTGTAGAAGCATGGAGGGATTGTCTCAGGGGCAGTTTATCATTGACAAAGTGTATAAATGTGTTTAACAGGCAAAATAAATGCTGTTATTAGACCTATTACTGGTGGCAACCCATTGTATGAAAAGCAAACCTTATCTTTATGGTATCAAACAAAAAAATGTAAGTCAGCATCCTACATTTGATTAGCATAAAAAAGTGGATAATCAGTAGTTGCAGAATGAATATATTGAGAAAGGTATTCAGCTGGATTTAAGCTAGGGTGATCATGTAATCTCCTATTGTAGTATAAACAACTCAGTGTGGGTGTGTTAAGCTTCACATAACAATGATATTGCAAGATTGAGGTTGCTTAGAGTCCCTGAAGATGCTTTAAATTAGAAAGTGACACATAGTTTGCAAAGTGTAAAGCTAGGGAAAAATTGAATTAGTCCTTGTGAAAACAAAAATGGACTCTTATGTACTAAATGTTAAAAATAAAGCTTGAAGCATACAGTAGGAAATTATACAGTAATTTGGTGGCAGGGTTAAGCTGTTTGTTCACTTATGAGTGATGCAAAGTGCTTTCTTGGGGGATGGGGGAGATGTCTTTTGGAGTGTGAGTGATTTAAGAAAAGAAAAATAGACACTTGTCACCTCAATTGTGACAATTTTCTGATCAACTGCTCTAACATGTGATGTCAGTAAGCAGTAATCTGACCTATGCACTCCAAAACTGGTAACCCTTGTCATAAGAATGGCACATAGAAGGGGTTGGGGAAAAGGGACCATCACCCTCAACTTTTAGGCTGCCCATTCTTCCCTGCCCCTTCCCCCTGTAAAGTGCATGATAAAATATGTAGTGCCCAACAATTACAACTACAAAAATTAGTATTGAGATGAACCATAAAGTCCTTGTACACTCGTACTGTGTTTTAAAGACTCCAGTAGTTTATTACAGTAAATTTATGCCATCACTTTAAAATTCCTGATAAAGGTTTTGCCGGGGAGCAGCTTGCTTTAAGACAGAGATTCATCACCACAAACAACATGTTTGGTGTGGGGGTATCCAAATTCTCAGAGCTTTGGTTACTGCTCTTTGATTGACATCAAAGTTTGAAAATTCAAATGATGCAGAGTAACTTACATTCCACACAATTCAGAGGGAGTGTTTGGATTACACATTATACTGTAGCCTTGTATCCTCACCAGGACATGGCCTGAAGCAATAAAATAGGTTTGTGTCAGCACAAGGGGGAGTTTTATACAACTATGGGAGGAGCCAGGAGTTAGTTGAGAGAATTGGAACTGTCTGTCTCAGTTGATAAGTCTTTTTTTTTTGGTATATTATTTAGACAGGAAGCACTAGACCATTAATTATCTTGTAAGCCATATGAAGTGTTCTAAATAAATAAAATTCTCATGTGGATATTACCAAAAAAGTTCTGTATGCTTTATTGCACTTTTACTTTCTACAAACTTCAGTATCATTTAATGCCAGAACATTACTATCTCTACTTTTTCATGACGTCTTCCTTGAAACCTCCTTTAACATACCGGTACTAAATTTTTTGCTCATAGACTTGCTCATTATCAAACCATTACAAGCCTTCTGAAAGGTTATCCAAAAGAACAAGACTTGGACCGCGTGAGGTATTTTATTTTATGAGCATCCACATGCATGCTTGTGCAGGAACATGGTATTTGAACTTAAAAAATTCCTACTGCCTTCCCCATTTTTCAGGTTTTCGCATTTTTTTCTTCTTTTTTATGAAATTTTTTACCCATTTCTACCATTTTCATGCTATACAGCCCATTTTGTTCTGCTGTTATCAGGTTTTGACTTGTAAGGAGCAAGATTTCTGTTAAAGTGTTGCAGATATTGTTACCTTTCCCTGCAACCAATAGCTTGCTAAGTTTGGGCATATTGTAGATATTACAATAAAATTATTTGGCAGTTAATATGCTTGTATTATGTGTGAGTTCAGTTTATGGAAGAATTCTTTTGACTTAATAAAGTGAGGGCAAGGATAATTAATTTAACAGAATGGTTGGAAAACAAAACAGATATTAAGGACTCAAAAGGTTTGAGGATAAACATGCCTACAGTACTGCCCTTCATAGAGGCTCTGTATCTACAGTATTATACTCTGTGAAGGATTCCCTGCATTTTGGCTTGAGTCATTTGTAGTATCTGTTGGTCAAAGCCAGTCCAAAGATCCCCTGCTCAGCAGACAATGTAGAAAGTGCTGGGAGGTTGGCTGATTCATAGGCTTCTTTCTATGAAGTGTTTGTACCACCTGCGGGGCAGTTTCATGTAGTAACCATAGTGACAACACCCTGCACGACTTTTATTTAAACTATAATCTTTATGTATTGAATGGGTTGGATTTAGGGTCAAAGGGGAGGGGGAGGGGTGGGTTAAAGGGGTGAACAAAGGACGAAGCTTGTACATCATACTTATGAAAGCTATTAGAGCAACAATCTTTGCCTGAGCTAGGAATGGATTGTTGGTAAATTTCACATCTTATAGCATACTGGAATGAAATGCTGTGAAATAATTCATAACTCATTGTCATTGAAATTTTTCAAATAAGGACTCCAAGTTTCTACAATTTTTTTTTTTTTTTTGTAGCATGAGTAGCATGAATCCAAATGCTGATGGTTGCATTATGATTGGATGGTTTGCGCATGCGGCATGAAATACAAGGTCTCTAACTTCTCATCTACAGGTTCAGAGAACATTTTACTTTTACATTTTTGGCAATTTTCTTGATTGTAATGTGTTTTCTAAAGGCATGCGCATGCTTATTTACTCTTCGATGCAGGTCTCTTTTTTCTGTTTCTCTGGGTTTTTTTTTTTCGAATTTGCCAATGTAAGTGAAGGGAGGTAGCAAAGAGGCAAAACATGAATTTCATCTGTAAGGAGGAAGACCACAAATTTGCCAGTAAGAATGAGAATGAAAACTTTATTGAGAGAGGTTTCTCAGGAGGCAAGTTAAAGGGACAAGGGGCTGCTAGTGACCCTCCATCCATTTTATGGCCCATATCAACATTGAGTAAGACAATTGCTTGCATTATCATTTGATTGCCACAGGTGACTCAGAATTCTTTAAGCTTAATCTGTTGCCCTCACTGTTGCTCTTTGGCAGGGTTACATCAATTCATCAATAGAGCAGACACATCTGCAAAAAACATTCTAAATCAAGTCACATTCATAGGCAACAGACCTCTTCCCAACCACCCCTTCCCTCCCCCCTCTTCAACTTTACTTGGTTATGCCACTGTGTTTGTCTACATACTATATATATGAAAGATTTGATACCTCCTTAAACTTCTGGTGAGCCTGATAAAGGTGTTTTGCTGTCCTCTTGTTCAGTTGAAATCCAGTGACTGCCATACAGTCCTACTGCCCTTTGATTACACAGACCACTGGTCATTCAGCTTAAAGGGAAAATGGCAACTTATTAATCTTACACACTATTGATCTTTACAGCTCACTAGTCTTACAATACAAAGTTACACAAGAAATCTTATTGCCTGTATGGCCAGTTAGGTAGGTCCATGTAATGGCTTTAGTACCAATAGGGCCATTGATAGTTTCAGTGGGCTATAGGACCAGTTAGATGTAGGACCATGTAATGGCTTCAAGTACCAATGGGCTGTTCATAGTTTCAGTGGGCTATAGGACCAATTGGCAGTAGGACCATGGAATGGCTTCAAGTACCAGTGGGCAGTTCATAGTACCAGTGGGCTATGGAACCAATTAGCTGTAGGACCATAAATGGCTTAAGTACTAATGGGCTGTTCATAGTTTCAGTGGGCTATAGGGCCAATTAGCTGTAGGACCATGTAATGGCTTCTGATACCAGTGGGCTGTTCATAGTTTCAGTGGTCTGTAGGACCAATTAGGTGTGGGACCATGGAATGGCTTCAAGTACCAATGGGCTGTTCCTTGTACCAGTAGGCTGTGGGACCAATGTAATGATCTGTGGGCTACAGCTGTGTCAATGTGTTACTCATTAAATTTAAAGGCCTGGGTACTTTTGTAACACCAAGTGAAGGTCATTCGTTATCAACAGCAGTGATTTGTGGTGGACTTCAGAGGTGAGAGGGGACAGACAGCCTAATGATGTGTGAATGAAAACATAAAATGCACATACTTTTAATGAGTACTGTGTCAAAGAACTTGAAACTAGGCAAGCTTTCATCAGAAGTGGCTCAGACTTTAAGACTGAGCAAGGATGGATGGGATGGGATGAAAGCTGCTTGGACAGCTAAAAGCTGCCTCTTCAGTAATTTGTTTTGTTCGTGTTTTGAATACTGAATAAATATATTTAATTTATTCATTATTTTTTATTATTACAAATTAATGTATAAAGTATGTGCATCTAGACATGCATATTGCACATTCATGTATTTGTGTGTCTGCTACTCTGTTGGTGGTAAATGATTGATGGGAATTTATAGGGAAATAATTTGTTTTCAATTTGGACAACAAGTACATTCAGTCTGGTTAGTGTAAGGCCTAAGGTTATTGAAAGTAATACAGGTAGTAACCTAGTAGGGTTAAAATAGACATAAATTTTAAGGTATTTTGTGTATGACAGTGAATGTCCCAAGTTAGGTCTCAGTGGATGTACAATTCAGACTCCTAGTTTTTATTTTCATCACCCTTTCAAAAAAATTTGTAGGAGTAAGTTTACATTGTAGGTAGGCTTTTGAAAATAGGAATTATTTCAAAATTTATTCAGGCCTAGTGAAGGGTGCACAGTAAAATTATTCAGTGCTGAAAGGGTTAAACTTTCATTCTTTGATGAGTACTTTAAAAGAAGAAAAGATTAGAGTTAAGGCCCCTGTAAGAAGAATTTACAAATGTGTCAACACAAAAAGTTTACAGTGTTCTGCAGTCAAAGGTTAATATAGATATATCTGTGCAATAAATTTCATTTCAAAATAACTCAACACACTGTCCATAGCTTCTAGTCTTGAGTCACGGGCAGGTCTTTATCTTTTTGTCATGTTTTAATATATATCATTCAGTGGAATTTTCATCAAGTTGCAGGTACTTAAAACCTTTCAAAGTCACCAGTTTCCTTTATCACTGCTTTCTTTTGTTTTCATTGTTATTTTTCCCTTGAAGTTCTATCACATTGCAAACAAGTCTTCCATCCTTTCTAATTTGGCCCCATTCATAAGACATAATGGGCCTTTATAATGCTTCTTGCAGTTCAGAGATCTCTTGGTGAAAGCAAATCAATATTTTCATTACCAAACTTTCCCAATGCCAAATCAGAACAGAATTGAAAAAGTGTGAGCACAAGTTATGCTGTCAACGTTTCTCAATTTTGGTTTTGAAATCTCGATGAGTTGATTCAGCATCAATCAGTTAATGCATGATTCACAAATTGCAATTAGTAGTATGTAAATTTTATGGTTTAGCAATCTTCGTGTGTGACATTGATGATGAAACAGTTTAATAATTCTTCCCCGATAAAAGTAATGCAATTTAATCCATTTTTGTCTTGTTCATAATACTTCATTTCTTTATTTTCAATGAAGATGCTAAAAAAGTGATGAGAAAGTATTAAATCATCCTAATTTATCATTTTGACCGAGAAGAGCTTCGTGCATTATGTATTGCTACTGTGTTATGATCAATTACTGTAGACGTCTTCTTTTTTGTCACTGTGTTCTGCAAGATGAAAGAAATAATAACATTCGTGATGCATGAACCATTAAACAGTTGTTGTTTTAGATCTAGTAACAACAGAATTGTCATATCAGCTTTTTATGTGAAAGGCATTTAAATTTTGCAAAATGGACACAATTCCTATCGTAATTCATTAAGTATTGACCATTTTTCAAGACTGCTTGTATTTAAGGTCTTGATCAAGAATAAACATTTACATCTGTGTTGTGAAAATGTATAATTTATTCAAAAGATACGACTTTTGTAATTCTTTGGTTAACCTAATTTCACAGACAATTGAAGAGGTGATTTGCTGTGAATGGTTTAATTTGAAAGTTAGAGTTGTCTACTTGAAAATAGGGATGCTTTCATCCATGCTACACATAATCTGGCAGTTAATACCAGATAATGGTCAAAACATTAAAAAAAATTAAATGTGTGATATTCCATGTCATTTTCCTACAATTGATGATTTGTATATGCTAGAAATGGACAAATTTTGAAGCAGTATACCTTGAGAATAAATGTCCTAATGGGGGGGGGGTGGGTTGGAACCACACCTGTGACTGATATGATAGGGGCAAAGTCAATGCAAGCTTTGGGTATTTGCAACAACTTTGATATGAAAATGAATCTTTTAACTGCCCACAAATATGATTGTATTTAGCAGAAGGCTGGCACATAATTAAAGCCTTATATAGATTTAAGGGAAGGCAATATCTTATTGTAAGAAAGTAAAACAACTCAAAGGTATGGATTTGCAGCATGGAATGGAAAATAAGAGTTAAGGATAAATGATGAAAGTGATGATGGTATTGTTTATTTGTAGGAGTTCATTGTTTGCTGAAAGTGGCACCTTTTATGGTAGTTTTCTGTGATTTCTGGTGCTTTTATGGAAAGTGGTTAATATAATTCAATGTTTGATGTAATTTCCCTCTTTTTGTCCAGAAATCCATAAAAAATAACATTCCTAGAGAGAGGAAGAAGTCACAGTACAAAACAACAGCTTCCTTTGATGGGTCATCTACATCGGATGACTGTGTCAGCTTTGAGGCAAACCAGATAGTGGAGGTGAGTGGTTCAAAGTTTTATAGAAGTCAGTGGGCAGGAGGGGGCTGAGGGGAGGGGAAATGTAGGGAGGAACACCAATACCAAAGATCATCTGTATAGTGCCCTTACAATGAACACCGCACTTTACAAAAACCAGTGCACGATGCAAAAACCATATACAATTGTAAAAAAAAACAGTAGATCAATAGCGAAAAGTTAAACACATGAACTGACATGAGGTACTGAGTTATCAAACAAGAAGTTAAGTTTTAAGTCAGGACTTGAAAATTCGAAGAGAGAATCTAACTTGCAGACCCAAAAAATGTGATTCAGTAAAGGGGAGTCTATTTCCATCAGATACTTACCTCCTATTTACATATTAATTCCTCTTTATTGCCTGTACTAATGGTCTGGGGAAGCTTGGCATTAGTTTAGTTAGATAAAGTTTTACAGTTCAGTTTCTAACCAATTGGTTTAAGTCAGGCCGGCCACTGCCTTTTTACCAGTTGTGACTCACTGGCTTTTTTTTCCTCTCCATTGCTTATGTTGAGCACCAACCAAGCACAATGGCAGTAGGTTCCATTTTTAAAGTCTTTGCTATGACCTGGCCAGGATTCGAACTCCCGACCTTCTGGCTGCAAGTCGGATGCTCTAACCATATAACCATGCAGTCATTCATCAAAGCTTTTAGCAAAGTGGGTGACTTTATGAGATCCCACTGCTCATCTGCCATATTTTTTTTTGGGGGGGGGGCTCTCCCATATTTTTTTTGGGGGGGGTTGCCAACCTACAAGCTTCAGGGTTTGATGCTGTACCATTCAGCTTGAGGTTTTCTTAAAGATTTCAGCCAAATGATCAGCATGCATGTAAATAAACTTTTAATGCACAGAGTGTATATTGTACATCAAAGTGACTTTAAATCAATATGTTTATCAATTAATTGATCAGGGATTCAATCAATCATGCAGCATATTCTTCAAATTTTTAAAGAGCTAAAAGTACAAATTTTGTAAAACAGGCACAGTGCAGCAACTGCAACTATACAGGAACTAAAAGTAATGCGTGTGTGTGCAGAATGAAACAAAAAATTCAAACTGCACTTCAAATACAGTATCAAAATGCTACTTTGCTGTACGGCAGGGTGCACCGATGTGTTTGGGCTTGTGCTTTGGTCTGAGTCTTGTCCGAAGACTGTGGGTTATTTTTGCAACTCAGGTTTTCCTCCCACATGATATTGTTTGTCATTAAATACTGGTTATCCAGCCAACAATGTATTGATGGTAAATAACTTAAAAGGCTGCACTTTGTTATATTTATTTGTTTGTTTTTATTTATTAATTGATTGATCAATCGATGGATTGATCGATCGATCAATTTATTCATTTACCTATTTATTTATTCGTTTGTCTGTTTGTTTGTTTGTTTATTCTTGGGATGGGGGGGGGCAGGGAGAGTTTTAATAAACTTCAAGATATTCAGTAATGCTTTGATACTTTTATGAATTGTACATGGCTTGTGCTATCAAAAAAGCTACCATATCACTTTTGGTGTTAATCATAATAAGGTCTCCTTATAGCACTTGCTGACTAGTTGAAGGGTACTTATATCAGTACTGCACATCTCTCCATTATTATTATGTTAATATCCATTGGGTTTTTGTTTCATAGGGAAGGTTGTACTTCATGTGTTTACCAGAGTTGTAATCAAGTCATGACTCAGTCACAACTTACAAAATTACCTGACTTAGAAAATTCTGGCAGATTTTCCTCCATTGAAATAACACAGTGACCCGAGTCATGACTTGACTGGAGTCACTAAAATGAGTGTAGTTGACTTGACTTGCCATAGAAAAGAGTGACTCTGGTGTTTACCATCATAAAAATGCTATTAATATTGTTTCATCAATTCAGCAGGTACTGGTGCAAAAGGAAGCAATGTTTGATAGAATGGAAAATTTTTTTGGCTGTGGATAGAGGCAATGCTACATTGTCAGTGAAACTTCAGAATGGTTTTGCTTTGTTAAAATTTAACTGTAAAGCCCACAAAATGGGCTTTATAGCTCAACAAGTTGAGCTATTGTCATGACAATGCATCTGTCTGTCTGTCTGCCTGTCCGCCTGTCCATCTGTCTGTCTGTCAGCATTGGTTTAAAGGCTGCTGTCTGCAGGTTCTTTGACCGTTCCGTGTCAAATTGGTAGGTTGATAACACATATCAAGGGCTTAATAAATATGGTAACAGGAAGTAGGTCAAAGGTCATTTGGGGTCGTGAGAGGTCAAAGAGTGAAATCACTCAAAAGCCTTCAACTCCTTATGGTTATTTTTGATACTTTTCAAATTTGACAGGAGTGTTCACTGTTCAGTGAATGATGGGTCATCAAAGTTGTTCTTTTGAAGTAGTTCAAAAATTATTTGTGGGTCAAAGAGAGGTCAAAAAAGAGGTGAAACAGTGTAATCACATAAAAGCCTTCAACTCCTAAGGGTTATGTCTGAATTTACCCTATTTGGAGGAAGTTTTCAGTAGATCATGGGTCATCAAAGTTGTACTTTTGAAGTAGGTCAAAGGTCATTTGGGGTCGTACAGAGGTCACAGAGTGAAATCACCTTAAAGCCTTCAACTCCTAGGGGTTGCCTGCAAATTTTATCAAATATGGCCAGAGTGTAAAGTAGATGATTGGTAATGACAGCGGTATTTTTAAGAAGGTCAAAGGTCATTTGGGTTCATGCAGAGGTCAAACTGTGAAACCACTCAAAAGCCTTCAACTCCTAGGGGTTAAATGCAAATTTTATCAAATGTGGTCAGAGTGTAAATTTAGATGATGGGTCATGACAGTTGTACTTTTGAAGAAGGTCAAAGGTCATGTGGGGTCGTACAGAGGTCAAACTGAAATCACCTTAAAGGCTTCAACTCCTAGGGGTTGCCTGCAAATTTTATCAAATGTGTCCAGAGTGTAAAGTAGATGATTGGTCATGACAACCATACATTTGAAGAAGGTCAAAGGTCATTTGGGGTTATAGATGGGTCAAACACTGTAATCACTCAAAAGCTTTCAACTACTAGTTGTATCCAAATCTCAGTTAAATTGGCCAGAGTGGTCTGTAGATGATGGATCATCATAGTTGCACAAGTGTGAAGAAGATCATACGTCATTTGGGGTCATGGAATATGACATGAACAATGGAATCATGCAATAGCCTTCAACTCCTATAGGTTGTGTCTGAATCTTACAAAAGTTGGCAAGAGTATCCAGTAGATGACGGGTCATCAAAGTTGTACTGTTGAAGGTCAAAGGTCATTTGTGGTAAAGAGGGGTCAGACAGTGGAATCAAGCAAAAGCCTTTAAAATCTAGGGGATACATGCAGAATCTTATCGAAGTTGGCCTGAATGTTCAGTGGAAGTGAATGATGGGTCATCATACGTGTACATTGTGTTGGTGTTAAATGTCATTTGAGATCACAAAGGGTCACATGGTTAAATCCATGGCATTGATTTTCCACAGGAGTTTTGGGTTTTGTTTTTTTTTGATATATATTGCCATTATTTGATGGACCTGACAAAATGGGATATTATTTGCCCTTCACTTTTGTCAGCAGAATTTCCTATAGTATTGTGCCCACAACCATTAAAAAAAGTTGTTGCGAGCTGGGCAATTCTGATATGCTGTAGCTTGGACCATTTACAGCTATATCACTGAAGGTGCTAGATCATGACTGTCCCTGACTCTTTGGTTTAGATCCCTAATGATACTACTTAACAGTAACTGTGTGTTAGGAAATCGTAGTTGAGCTACAGCATCATTGATGCCCTTGTAAAACTACTGTGGTGGAAGACGAGATCATTTGCCATGATATTCATATCGGCATTCTAAGAAATTATCGATGTACTTATTTAATACCAAAAAACCATTGTCAGTTCAGTTTTATTTTGAGTGTGAACAGTTCTTGTTAAAGTTCTTTTGTCAAACCTTCAGAAAAGTAGCTCATCAGGCAATAATGGTATTTTCATTGTGAAAAGTTCACAATTTTTGGCATTTATGTAAACTTTTAACTTTTAAGTAAGACTTTAGACAAAAAGGTTGTGAAAATGTTATAAGATGCTCTAGTTTTCTTTTGAAAGGTTTGAACAGATAAGGTTTGGTTATGGAACAAGCTTGGACAGAAGGAAAAGTAATTTGTGTAAGCTATAGTAAAAGAGGTTTCCAGTGGTGGCTTCAACTACTGTACAGCATATGAATGAGGCGTTGAGATAGAGGGCGCTATTTGTAATACGATACCTTTTAATTAACAGTTCTGTTCGTAACATAATGCTCTGAAAGATTGGCATGTATTTACTTGATTCTTATAGATACTTGTTGGAATGGGGGAATGCAGTTCAAAAAATGTTTGTTTTGGATAGAAGGCATAGCTTTACTGCAATATTTCAGACTCACACTTAATTGCAGGCTGTAGTCCTTTTTTTCCTGGACTCAGAATTGGCTTAAAATGGGGGCTCCCAGAAATTGGAATTAGCATGGAACGGGCTGCAGCTGGACTCAGATTTTTAAGCTCAGTCCAGCCAAGTCCACAAAAGTCAACTGTACATAACTGTTAAATACTTGAGGCTTCATTGTTACTGATGGACAGCTTCATACATGAATGGCTACACACAGTCAAATTAATGACAGGCTGGGCTAAAGAATGAAATTGACTCTTAAAATGACCTTTTGAGGTATTATCCGTATTTGAAAAAATAGTATAATATACAATTGTGTAATATGTTACATTTTAGACTGGCTGGACTCAGAATTGGACCCAAAATTGGGATCCCCAGAATAGGCATTGACTCAGAATCAGAGGGCACTGGACTTGGGATAGGTCTAGAATGGTGGCCACAGGAAGAAGACTTGGCTCAGATTTGGACTAGATATTAATACTGTATAGTGGGAAATTTTCACGGGGGTTCAATTTTCACGCTTTTTGTGGCTAGGTTACTATTAGCGGATTTAAGATCCACGAAAAGGCTTCCATTACTCTGTACAAGACCATGTTGGTTGATCCTCACAGGCGCAACAGCAAATTCTTCACTCCACAAATATTTGTACAAGGTAGAGAATCATGAAACTTTAGCCTTGCAGAAATTTCCCACTTTACAGTAGATTCAGCTACAGCACTGATAAAAAGGATATTGATAACATAATTTTTCTTTATAGTGGGATACATTCAAGGAATTATACACATTCTCCACAGATTTAATTGCTTTGGTATCACAATTACGGTGTACCTGCTTGTTTTTTAAAAATGTCTTTTACAGCTTTAAGAAATGTTTTCACATTTTTCATTGATTTGTGAACTTCAGTATTTTTTTCTGGCATTTTTTTTCTAGGTCATCCACAAATATGAAGAGTGGTGGTTAGTCAAAGTTAATGGACAGGAGGGATGGGCACCCGCTTCATATATTGAAGCTAGTAACTCTCATTCACCAACACCATCAGATCCAACCTGGCCATCACCTATAGATCCGCACAGGGGTGGATCAAACATCAGTACAGATTCAGAAACAGGGGCACCTCGGGGTCCAGAATCAAACAAGTATCGCCCACCCAGCACTGCACGGCAGGATAACAGAATTGGCAAAAATGGCGGTGCATTTCAACCATACAGACCAGATCCACCAAAGTCAAGGACTAGTGACCATTTCCCCCAGAATCCTGCAGCCCGTGATGGAAGACCTGTGAGTGATCTTTCACGCATAAAACAAAATCTTCGACCCACCTCTGGAGCACCGACTGGGACTGAGGGCAGATCGCCTATGCCAAAGCCTAAACCATCCAATGACAGCACTGCGATTTCGAAACTTCGTGCACAACTTGAGAGCAGTATAGGTAGCAGTAACAATCCTCCGAAGCCTGCACTGCCCCGCAAGCCAAACTCAAACAAAATGATTTACATAACTTTGGCTCCATTTGATGGGGAAGAAGAACTCAGCTTTGGTGAAGGGGTGGAGGTAGAAGTCATTGAAAAGAATGACAGTGGGTGGTGGTTAGTGCGCATTGGTAACGAGGAAGGATGGGCACCATCCACTTATTTAGAGCCATTGTCATGACCAAAGCAGCATCTCCCTTTTGTAACTCTACTCTGTATAAAAATTTGGTGCAAGAACACATGTACTCTCTTTTGTGCAGTGTTTCCCCATTTCAACATGAATTTCACTTACTGCCTCCAACTTTTGGGGAATTCAGTCACCAATTTCCAAAATTGATCACTATGATAGTATAGCAACCTAATTGCTGTAGGTTATAAAGTAAATCAGGGCCCAAAACTTGCCTTGTTTTTACTGGAGACATTAGCCAACTGTCAATATTGTTGAAATTTTAAGGGACATTTCTGTCACTGTTCTTAGCACTCTTCTTGTCAGGCAACTTGTATACTATTTTTAAAATACCTTTTTGAAATGAAAGTGGCAGTACTAAAGGATGTTTTATTCTGTAAGTTTTAAGTATTTGCATGACAAATAAGTATAGGGCTGTGATGAGGTCCACACTAAACTTTCCATTACTGAGGCATGTATAAGACTTACCTTCATAGCAGGTGTCAAATATGTACTGCTCTTTTGACATACATACTCTAACACCTGCAAATAATGACAGAGATCATCCAATTTCACTGTATTCATGAGCCCAATTTGATCTTACCTCTTGACTGTTGATTGGTAAAAACATATGAATATTCATAAAGCAGATGAAGCTTCAGCTGTAATGTTCATTTTTACACAGTAAACCAAGGTGACTTCATTGCGTGAGCTTTAAGCGGGAGAAATCACACACTATAACCAAGTTGGTCCGCTGTAACAGCATGGTAATTTAACTTTAGTTGATTTTTCATTGAATATTCATAATTTGTGTTTGTTGTGATCATATATATGAATATTTAGTAGCGTACAGTTTTAACACAGTTTCACGAAGAATTCTTGCAAAAGTTTGCGGAGGTTGGTATTACGAGTGCAGCCAATGTAGGTGCAGGAGTAATACACGTCCGCCAAGCAGGCAAGTGTAAGATCCAACCTGTAGAAAGTGTGTCAAATCAGCTATGTCAGTTACCACATGTCTCCTTGAATGGTAAGAAACTGAGATGTAAAACCTAACTCTAACCCCTGATTCCTTTTGTGGGTTGAATGAAATAAAATTAGAGCGTGGGGTGTCTGCATGTAGTATACTTTGTAAGTAAACACATATATAACCTTTGGCAGTGGCTTTTGGAACTTTTGAAAGAAAATGAAGCATAAAATGACCAAAAATGGAATGCTCAGGGAATCTAGATAATGTTAAATTGTTTTGTTATAGTGTGGTTAACAACCTACTGTAGCAATGAATATTCATAGCATTGTTGGGCTTATGGTAAAAGTGTAATTCCTTCGTGTAAGCCTGAAAATGGCCAAAGCAATAATTTTGTCATGCTGTTTAAGATTCTTAATAAAAACTTAGTACTAAATAATACAGATAGTATGCTTATGTTACAAAACTAAGTTCCTAATAAATGATAAAACTGTTGCCAAGTTATTGTTTAGCTTAATCTCAAACTCTGCTTTTGGTGTGTATGTCAGGCATGGCTCTGGGTGTATGGGGTTCAGTTAAGTTACACACATTGAAACATCTCTATGGTGCTAACAAAACTTGATCTCATGTTTGCATAGGCATAGGAAGTGGGGTGGGGTGGAGGCTATTCTTCCATCCCCCTCAATCCAAGAACAAAAACCCCATATTTGTTTCCTGTAAAAATATCAAAACTTTATAGTAATTTTCATTAAAATTTACCCAATTTGGTGCACCTAATTGCATCTAAGGACCCTCAAATATCCAAAAAATTTTCAAAGCGATCTGAATAAAGTTTATCATCCGTTTTCTGATGCAAGGAAAAAGTTTGTGGCCGGAATACCTATGGATGTTGTGGGTTTTGAGGGAGGAGAGAGTTGTGTACTGATGGGCTGGACCTAACACCATTTTCTCAGGGGCCTTATTTTCTTCCTACTTTTGGAAGTAATGGTAACCATTTCTCTCAAAATCTAGCAAAAAAATATCTTCTTCATCTGTGCTGCAGAGGATTAAATTTCATACTTGAGTTTTGAGGTTTTCATGTAGGGATATATTGTGAGGCCAGTTATGCAGGCTAATTATTATTGGCAGGTTGCTATGGTAAACAAATGGACTTTAGTAAGTTAAATTCATGATGCTGGGAAGAAGCTGGATGAATAATTGGCAATGTCTTAGACAGTAGTTACGTTTTCCAGTATTTTTCAATAGAGGTGCAAGTGTTAAAGGGTGTTAGGGAGTATGTGAGAATTAGTTTAAGCTTCAATAACAAATGTTTCTTTCCCCTGGGAAAGAAAAAAATGATTATTTATCAATTGCCATGGTCACATGTTGCAAAAGGTTGAAAACAGCAACTACAAAGAGAAAGATGTTTGAGTAACATATAT